>OZ020567.1:32548192-32748226 GCA_963971475.1 Chrysops caecutiens | reverse complement strand
TTATCCCAACTTAACCGATTGGGAAGGGAGCAGGGAGTGCTTGCCCGAAGGGAGAAGTTCACCTGCACCTCGCGGTGTAAAAAGAAAGGACCCCTTTTTTTTTCTTCACAATATATTTCAATACATTTTTTATGATCTTATTTGATTTTTTTTTTTTTTTTTTTTAAATTATTTCCCTATTCAAACACATCACTTTATGTTTTAATTTTTCCTTTTCTTGTTTTTCAATCCTTAAAATTTTCCAAAACGTCTACTTTATTATTATAATTTTTTTTTTTTTAAGTGCTCTCTCTTCAATTTAAATTTTGTTTCAATCGAACTTAATGTTAATATAATTTCCAACTTATAATTTTTTATATTAAAATTATCTCCTTTTCACACACATCACTTTGTTTTATTTTTTTTTTTATTTTTCCTTTTCTTGTTTTTCAATCCTTAAAATTTTCCAAGACGTCAACTTTATTATTATATATTTTTTTTTTTTTTAAGTGCTCTCTCTTCAATTTAAATTCTTGTTTCAATCGAACTTAATGTTAATATAATTTCCAACTTATAATTTTTTATATTAAAATTATCTCCTTGTCACACACATCACTTTGTTTTATATTTTTATTTTTCTTGTTTCTCAATCCTTAAAATTTTCCAAAACGTCAACTTTATTATCATATATTTTTTTTTCTTTAATTGCTCTCTCTTCAATTTAAATTTTTGTTTCAATCGAACTTAATGTTAATATAATTTCCAACTTATAATTTTTTATATTAAAATTATCTCCTTTTCAGACACATCACATCATATTTTTTATTTTTCTTTTTCTTGTTTTTCAATCTTCATGTTAAAATAATTTCCTTCTGTTCGATTTCCTTGACACTTGCACGTAATTAATTTAAGTTTGTTGAGGTCGCCTCTATTTTCCCGCCTTCGAATAACTCCGTGAAATCCAAGCGACTCCCCAGTAACCGGCCCAAGCGCGACTGAAAATGCGCGTCAGCTTGGAGCCCTTAAATCTGGACCCAAAATGCTGATGCGCATTTTCAATAAGTCGCGCATGGCGACCGAGAATGTGCTCAATTAACACTTCATTTAGATTTAAAGAACTTACGCGATCCCATGACTGGGTTGCGTTCAAGTTTTATCAGAGTGATAAAACTTGACCGCAACGGAAAATTTTATCGCGCATGTAGTTTATTCTGTCGCGATCAGGTTACATCTTAGTGATAAGACTTGATCGCGACAGAATTTCGCGCATGGGAACCCAAAATGCAACGTCAGCATTTTGGGTTGGGAATGGACGAGTTCCCATGGTGGCTGTTTATGGCAGGGGGTAAGGGGGGGGGGGGGGGAGGAACATGTGTGGCTGAGCCTAGACTCAGTCACAACAAAACAATAAAAATATTCGCTGAAGTTAAAGTAAAAATCGGTATTAAATTGAAAACTGAAAAAAAAATTTAAAAAATAACTGCTTATATGTGTCGTAAATATGGGCCGAATTTAATAAAATGCAAACCAAAGAGAGCTTACATCAGTTTCGAGTAAATGCCAGAGCTACGGGAGCATTAAAGAAGAAATTAAAACAGGCGCGAAAAAAAAACTGTGATTTATCTGTTCTGTCACCGTATTATTCTATATAAACACTGTATAAGAGACATCGATTGAAGTACATACTAATAAGAAACACTTATTATAATTTTATCCCCAAGTTTTCACGGAAAATCTACGGCGCGGACCTTGACTGAGTCTTTCGGTTTTTTATGCAAATTTCGTGAATTACAAAACAAAAGACATTTTTGTGAGCTATAAAACAAAAATTTGAACTCTTTAGAGTCGATTTTGCTCGTTTGAATTTGGTCTTAAAACTGAAAACTTAATTAATTTCCGAAAGAATAATCACATAAAAAATGCTAACCTATTCTGGAAGGAAATGGATCAATCTTCGGTTGAAGTTCAAACGAAATTCGTTGCCTTCAAACATTGCATCGATCTTCGATTGGTGTTCAATCGAATTTCGCTGCCTTCAATAATTGCAAAATTTTGTTTATGTTCAAGAGTTGCATATTTTTGTATTTTTTGTTTGGAAAACAGGAAGGTTAATTCCTGTAACAGAAAATTTTTCTATGGTTCATTGGCCACTTCACATTTTGTCTTTGAGGTTGAATTTCTCTATGAAATTCTACCAAGACGTCATGTTTTGTGAACCATTTGTTTTATTTGTCTCCCTAAGGGAACATAATATACCTCCACAGAGATTGGATTCTCCCGATTCCTGCTATTTATTTTGATTTTAAATTTTCTGTGCTTGTAGATTACATAGGAAATACGTATAATAATTATGATCACTGTTAATGTCAAAATGAGTTCGAATTTTGAGGTGATGGATTTGTGATATTTTAATTCCTTTATTTCATTAATATTGCTTTCTTGGTTAAGAATAATTTCTTTAAAAGTAAAATCGAAATTGAATGTGGGTTGAGTAACTGGTATTAAAAGTTTTTTGTCAAACATCTGGCTATTGATTGGAATCGGAAAAATTCTGGAATCGTATGGAAACTTAGCTTCTCCTAGTCGTATATTCAAAAGTTTCTTAAAGTCGATGTCATAGTGTCTTATTTCGTCATTTGTCAGTATTTTATAATGCAAAATTCCGGATCTAGCTGAAGCAATGTTTGCTTGTATAGTTTCTGTTTGTTTTTCAATTAGGTCTTATAATTGTTATAACTAATAATTGTTTTGCTAAATTTGTTTATTTCTTTAACTTGATTCAATATAGGTAATTGTCCGGTTTGAGTGAATTGTGTCTCTGATTAGTGTCAAAATTTAATTACAGTAGTCATTGATTTTTATGTGTTTATTGGGATTCTTGATGGCGTTGTGGTTATTTGTGTCAACAGTTGTAAAGAGGTTTTCTGTGTCCTGTCTGTCGTCGCCGTCCGTTGTTTTGTAAAGCCAGTTCATAAATCGGCCTCTTTCTGATTTATAAGGAATAAAAATTCTAATCTGATTCTTCATATGGTCCTTAAATTTTTATTAAAATCTAGGTCGATAATGTTCATATTCGTTTCGATTCTGTTAACTATGTCAATTATTTCTTTTGGGTAAACAATATGCAAAACAATGTCATATTTGTTCACTATCTCTGCTTCGTCTACTTTGTTTCCGTAAAGCCTGATTCTGAGTCAATCTTTTGAAGTAAAAGGGATTGCAGCTGTTAGATTTACAAAAATTAACTTTAAATCAACTGTATCCTGGTTGCTTATTGTTTGGTTGCCCTGGGTTATTTAGAGTCCTAGTTGGCACAATAATTAATATTATTGAGTAACACAAAACAAAAGTTAGTTAAATCAGAGTTGAATTTGAATTGGAACAACTGAGTTTAAAAATATTATAAATAATAAAATAATAAAAGAATAAATAAATAATATATATTAAAATAAGTGTTTGTTATTAAAAGTGTTTATTAGTCCTGTAATTCCAATAGGTTATGGGCCCAGGATACTCGGTAGTAGAATAAATTAACTGAATTTAATTGGGCTTTGTGTGTGTGTTTTGTGTATTAAGAATATATATAATAAAACTTATTAGTGAAATCTTTAATAAAAATAATAAGAATTTAAAATAATATAAAATAAGTCAATTGAAAGTTCTTTTAAGTATATAATTATTAATTATTCATTTGAAGTGAAAGAAAATGGAAAATTGAAAGAGAAATATTATAGCTTTTGACGGTGAAAAATATAGTGTGTGGAAGTTCAGAATTCGTTCTTTATTAACAGAGCTGAATTTAATTAAAATTATTGATGAAGACATTCCTCAAACTCGTTCGATAGAGTGGATAAAGTTAGACCACGCCGCTAAAAATGTAATAATAGAATATTTAGCGGACTCGTTTTTAAATTTTGTGAAACCTAATTTAAATGCTAAAGATATTTTTGAAAATTTTGACAAAATATATGAGCGGAAAAGTTTGGCGACTCAATTTAATATAAGAAAGAAATTATTAAATCTTAAATAACAGGGTGAAGTGACATTATTGAAATACTTTAATATATTTGAGGAAATTGTGAATGAGTTGTATGCAGCAGGTGCAAAATTAGACGAAGCAGATAAGGTGGCTCATTTATTATTGACACTACCTTCTTCGTATGATGGTGTGATAACGGCTATTGAAACCCTAGCAGAAGAAAACTTAACATTAGCTTTTGTTAAAACCAGACTATTAGATCACGAAATAAAACTAACAAATGAAAGTCGGGATGCAAGTGGTAAAGTTCTGCAGATAGAAACTATTAAACATAGTGATTTTAAAAAAGGTTTTAATAATAGAACAAAAAAATATAATGGAAAGGGAAGTGAAAATTCAAATAAAAAATTTAAGAATAAATATAAAACAAACTCTATAAAATGCCATCATTGCGGAAGAAGAGGACATTATAAAAATAAATGTTTTCATTATTTGAATACTTTGAAATACAATAATAATAATGAAAGAGTGAGAACTGTTCAAGCAGTTCATATTAGTGACGAGAGGTTTGAACGATTTCGCTCTGTTACTCGAAAAGTAAGAAAACGCTTTCGAGTAACATCAAGCATGTTTACATGAAAATCTGACAACTTCGACAGCTGTCAATGAATTTTTTCAAACACCTCGACTTTACTCGACCAAATTTTTCTAGTAACATTTTTCAAGCTCGAGCTCGTTTCCCCTCCATGACGTCACGCGAAACTCTCTCAAAAATTCAGCTTGAGAAAGTACGCGAACGCCGATCTGGAGATTGAAACATATTGCAATATATTGCAATATGTTCCGAGCACGTACGCGAACAGACCTTATAATAATAGTGAAAGATCAAACTTTGCATTTATGGCTAGTGAGAACATAAGTGACAATTTAAGAGGAAATAATATACGATTTATTTTGGATTCGGGAGCGTCAGATCACATAATAAATAGAGAAGACTTAATCCATAATTCTCAAGATTTAATACCACCAATAAAAATTTCAGTTGCGAAAAATGGGGAATTTATCAATGCTACCAAAAAAGGATCACTAAGGCTTGTGAGTAACATGGGCATTGAAGGAGTTTTAGAAGATGTGCTGTTTTGTCCTGAAATTACATACAATTTGATGTATGTGTCAAAAATGCAGAGAAATGGACTCACAGTTATTTTTGACAACTTAGGAGTCAAAGTAATCAACGAAGGTAAAACTGCAATGACAGGTAAGCCTTTAAATAACTTGATAGCAGTTGATTTAATTATAAATGAGACTGAAGTAAACACCGTGAATACAACTATAAATTATGAGATGTGGCATCAAAGATTAGGTCATATAGTTAAAAATAGGTTCTTGGAACTGGAAAATAAACAAATGGTAGATGATGTGATTCAAATTAAAAAAAATTATACCTGATGATAATATATGCGAAGCATGTATACGTGGCAAACAATCACGATTAACATTTAATAAAGAAAAAAATAAGTGTCACATCAAGCGACCGCTGTTCATAGTTCATTCCGATGTTTGTGGTCCAATTAGTCCTTCAACAATAGACGATAGGAATTATTTTGTTATTTTTGTGGCCTAGTATACCCATTATTGTGTCACATATTTACTCAGGCAAAAATCTGATGTTTTTTCAGATTTTCAGGACTATGTAGCCAAAAGTTGTACTCATTTCAATTTGAAACTAGTAAATTTATACATTGATAATGGGAGAGAATATTTGTCCAACGATATGAATGATTATTGTGTAGAAAAAGGAATTACATTTCATCTAACAGTTCCACGAACTCCACAATTAAATGGTGTATCCGAAAGGATGATAAGAACTTTTACAGAAAAAGCTCGTTCAATGTTGGCTAATGCTAATCTTGATAAGAATTTGTGGGGCAAGGCAGTTTTAACTGCTACTTATTTGGTGAATATAGTCCCAACTAAAGCTTTAAAACAGAAAAAAACACCATATGAAATGTGGCATGGTAAAAAGCCACAAATTAAAAATTTAAAAGTATTTGGTCCAACTGTTTATGTGCACAATAAAACCAGTAAGACAAAATTTGATGATAAATCTTGGAAAGAAATACTGGTAGGATATGAACCAAATGGTTACTTGGTTTGGAATGTGGAGAAAGGACAGTTTACTACTGTCAAACATGTAATTGTTGATGAAATAAATTTCTTACAAACTAGACCTGTTTTAAAATTAGAATATATCACTAGAAACAATGAAAACATAGAATCTGAAAATTCTATTAATGATCAATTTGATAATAATCGAAAAGAACAATTAGAATTAGATGATAATAAAGTAGGTAATAAAAGAATGAGATTAGAAAAAGACAAAAATTTAACCATTGATGTTCAAAAGGAACAAGAATCAACTCAACTAAGAAGGAGTGAAAGAATTAAAAATTGTCTACCGATTTCATAGAGTGAAAAAGATAAATATGACTATATGATGTGTGCTCAATCATTAGTATGTAAGATTCCAATTGAATATGATGAAATTCAAAATAGTGACGATAGGAAACAATGGGAAAAAGCTATCCAAGATGAAATCAATTCATTGTTAATTAATGAAACTTGGGAATTAGTAAAGAGGCCAGAAAACAAAAACATAGTAGATTGTTAATGGGTGTTTACGATTAAGAATGATGAGTATGGTAACCCAATTAAATATAAAGCCAGGCTAGAAGCTAAGGGATTCACTCAAAGCTATTTAATTGATTTTGATGAAACTTTCGCACCAGTTGCACGAATAACAAGTCTTAGATATATGATTGCATTTGCAAATCAATTTAACCTGTTAATACATCAAATGGATATTAAAACAACTTTTTTGAATGGTAATCTAAAAGAGGAAATATACATGAAAGTTCCTCAAGGTATAAATTATAAAAAGGATCAAGTCTGTAGACTAAAGAAATCCTTATATGGACTTAAACAAGCAGCGAGATGTTGGTTTGAAGTTTTTTCAAGTGTTCGCATTGAAAAGGGTTTTAAGACTTTATTAGTTGATAGATGTATTTACATTTTAGACAGAGGAAGCATCCATACAAACATATATATTGTTCTGTATGTTGACGATATAGTAACAGTTACTGAAAATATAAATACAATGAACAGTTTCAAGAAATTCTTAATGAGTAAATTTTCAATGGTAGATTTGAAAGAAATAAAACATTTTCTTGGAATTAGAATGAGCAGGCAAAATGATAGTACATCATTAGATCAGTCAGCATATATAAATACAGTGCTAAAGAAGTTTAATATGGATGATTGCAACGCTGTAAGTACACCATTAGAAACTAAAATTGATTTTGAAGCTCTTAATTCGAAAGAAAAAAATGATGCACCTTGTCGTAATTTAATAGGTTGCTTAATGTATATAATGACATGTACAAGACCAGATCTTAGTATTGCAGTCAATATTTTAAGCAGGTATATGGACAATAATAATAAAGAAGTATGGAAATGTCTTAAAAGAATACTTCGATATTTGAAAGGTTCAAGTAATTTAAAATTAACATTCACTAGGAATTATTACAAGAATTTTATAGCTGGTTATGTTGATTCTGACTGGGGTGGCGATCAAAGTGATAGAAAAAGTACATCAGGATTTGTTTTAAAATTATTTGAATCATGTACAATAAGTTGGTGTACACGAAGACAAAATTCTGTAGCAGCTTCTTCTGCAGAAGCTGAATACATGGCTTTATATGAAGCTGTACGTGAAGCACTTTGGTTGAAATCCTTGTCAGGAGGTATAAATATGAATGTCAAAGAACCAATAATTATTCATGAGAATAATAATGGGTGTATTAGCATTGCTAATAACCCATCATGCCATAAGCGAACAAAACATATTGATATTAAATATCATTTTTTAAGAGAGCAAGTAGAAAAGAAATTAATTTAATTAAAATATATTTCTACAGGTGACCAAATAGCTGACATACTGACAAAGGGACTACCAGCAGCAAAATTTTTGGAATTTAGTACCAAGTTAAATTTGAAAAACATTGTTATATGATCTGATTAGGTTTTTCCTAATCCTAGCAACAAATGTTGGATCATTTAGTTTCCCCAGAATTATTTTTTTTGCTCAGTTGTAAAATAATCTGTATATTATTATTTAAAAATAATGTTATTAAAAAATTAATTTTTGAGAAGGCATGTTAGATTTACAAAAATTAACTTTAAATCAACTGTATCCTGGTTGCTTATTGTTTGGTTGCCCTGGGTTATTCAGAATCCTAGTTGGCACAATAATTAATATTATTGAGTAACACAAAACAAAAGATAGTTAAATCAGAGTTGAATTTGAATTGGAACAACTGAGTTTAAAAATATTATAAATAATAAAATAATAAAAGAATAAATAAATAATATATATTAAAATAAGTGTTTGTTATTAAAAGTGTTTATAAGTCCTGTAATTCCAATAGCAGTGTTAATGGTAGCATTGTCATGAATAGGATTATTGTTAGCAACACCTGAAAATTTAAATTGTCTTTTAATGTTACTTTCACTTTAAGAACATAAGCTTAGCGTTCCTAAGTTTTGGTTCCTCTTTGTGTCTAAGAGATTTATAATTTTCTTCTTCTAGATTAAGTGCTCTTCTGCATTCACCTATAGTATTGTTAAATCTTTCTATATCTGTATGATTTTATGATTTACCTGTATGATTGTTAGGTTTAGTTTGGTGCTTTTCAATGTGTTCTTCTGCACACAAATCTTTTACTTTTATTGTATTAAATCTTAATATAATAAAATCCTAATGGTCGTGAAGCAAAAAAAGGGGAATGGGCTTCACGCTCTGAAAGCAGAGACAATTCATTTTAAAAGAATGAATTTCTCTCTGCTTTCTGGATGTAAGTCTCATTCACCAGAGAATGGGATCATTAAGATTTTTTAGGGGAAGTGCCTGTGCGAGTAGTTTCCTCCGTGCGGGAACGCAAAACTCTTAAGTTCAGAAAAAATCAGAATGATCCCATTCTCTGGTGAATGAGACTTACATCCAGAAAGCAGAGAGAAATTCATTCTTTTAGAATGAATCGTCTCTGCTTTCAGAGTGTGAAGCCCATTCCCCTTTTTCTGCTTCAGTACTTACTGATATTTACTGAATTGCGCGATTTGCGTTCCCGTACGAAACGGAAATTTGTGAGAAAATTACTTGCACCAGCGAAAATCATACCGATTTTTACTGAAATTGAGAGGTGGCGTTCCCGCGCGGAGCGGAAAACAGGGGAAGTGCCTGTGCGAGAAGTTTTCTCAAAATTTTCCGTTCCGCGCGGGAACGCAAAACGTACGGAACGAAAAATTCTGAGAGAATTATTCGCACCAGCGAAAATCATACTGATTTTTACTGAAATTGAGTGGTGGCGTTCCCGCGCGGAGCGGAAAACAGGGGAAGTGCCTGTGCGTGAAGTTTTAAAAAAAAAATAAAAATCGCCTGAAGAAGTCTTCACACTAAACATTGCATACAAGGAAATATTTTCAAAATAAGGACGGATTTATAAAAACTTTAAAAAGTAAAGTTGAATTTAAAAAAATATATGATAGATAGAGATATATCTCCTTGCCCTGGGAGATAGCGACGCTTTCTGCCAACGTTTTCGCGAAAACTTCTTATACATATTACTTACGCAGTCTTCACACGAAACATTGTGTACAAGCAAATATTTTCCAAATAAGAACGAATTTATAAAAACTTATAATAATTTAAATTGAATTTTAAAAAAATATATGATAAAATCAAGATATTACATGGACCACATTAAGGCAAACTCATACCAGGATCTGAAGCAGTCATCATACCAAACATTGCATACAAGGAAATATTTTCAAAATAAGGACGGATTTATAAAAACTTATAAAAAGTAAAGTTGAATTTTAAAAAAATATATGATAAAATCAAGATATTACATGAACCATATCAAGGCAAACTCATACCAGGATCTGAAGCAGTCTTCACACCAAACATTGCGTACAAGGAAATATTTCCCAGATAAGGACGGATTTTTGAAAACTTATAGAAATTAAAGTTGAATTCCAAGAAAATATAAAAAGAGAATTATGGGGCAACATGCGAAAAGGGGTCCCCGTCCCTTGCTCTGGGAGATAGCGACGCATTCTGCCAACGTTTTCGCGAAAACTTCTTATACATATTAGTTACATATAATAATTATGAGTGCACTACACGGGACGCAAAGTAAATCTGAAAAGCCAAGTGCATCAAAGTTCCAACCTGATATTCAACATCTAACATCATTAACTCAACAAAGTTGACGTTTTTATGATAAATATCTATAAATTTTTTTTTGTCCGTATTACGGGCTTTTTTTTCTAGTTCTTAATTAATTCTTAATTAATTTTGATTTAGCCTTTTATTGATATATATTGTCGAAGTTGTTTGATAACTGTTCGGCTGCTTCGATCTTCAAGATAAAGTCCCATTGCATGTTTTGAGAATATGTCTATGAACACGATGAAAGGTTACTTACTAGCGACGTAAGTATCGACATGAACTACATATTTCATTGTTTGTGGAGGGTATTTAAGTTAGATAAAATATCCTTTTAATAGGACTTCGATCGTATTTGGCACCTGAACAAATATCACAATTATTCATCAGCTTGTAGACTGATATTCTTAAGTTAGGATTAAAATTTTTTAGATTTAATAACTTCGTATGTTGCAATAAACCCGAATGATCTAGTTCGTTTTTGTGAAATAGTGATATTTTTTGTTTAATTCTTCTTCGTCTTCGATGTCTTTTGCGAAGAAGCTACATTCAACATTATTTATGCCCGAAAATAAGTTATTTATGCCCGAAATTATAAAATTTTGCAGTTTATTATATATATGGTTATTAATTTCTGAATAAATTCCCGTTTTTCCTTTACCTATATCGTTTACGTTACCGTTTTCGGGATGTGACATCGATGACGATGTTTTCAAAACATCGATGTTTTCGCCAAACATCGACTATTTTTAACATCGATATTTCTAAGACGATGTTTTTCACACATCGATGTTTTTGCATCGATGACCCAATCGATGTTTTTTACCCGTCACTACATCTTCGGTGTTCGAACTTTAGGATTCTTCTATGATGAAAATGGCGAAAAACTATACGTTATGTGCAATGGCAACTTCAGTTCCGTCCGTAAGAGATTTATCCACGCGATATTGTTTCCAGAAGTAAATATTCTGGCGGTTGTAAATATTATTTTACTATACTATTTCATTTTATCCAATTTAAATTAAAATTGAAAAAATATTGAAATATTGAACAAAATTAAATTGTAATTAATTGCGTTGTAAATCCTTTTGAATGAAATGGTTTTTTAAGAAGTCGTCGAACATCGATGTTTTTTTACCAATGTTTTTTTGACATCGATATTGCTAAATTCCAACATCGATATGTTACAACATCGATGTTTCATCGTCGATGTCGCATCCCTATACCGTTCTCTAAGTCTCGTTCGTCAATATATATTTTTTTCAAATTCTTTGTCTTTAGAAACCTTTAAAATTACCTGAGCTCTGAAACGATTGACGATAGTTTCTCGTTTGCGTATAATAATAATAATAATAATAAAGATAAAGCCTTTTGTTCTATATCCTTAATTACATCTCAAATGTTGTTAGCTATTGTTATTAAATTTGCTTAGTCTAGGGCGTTAGTATGAATGTAAGTTTTCTCTTCGTTGTGAGATATAACCTCTGTTTGGGCTTAGGCCTCCTCCAAACTTTCAACACATTTCTGTCCTTGGCCCGCTTGATCCATTGCTTTTCTGCTATTTTTGTTATATCATCAGTCCATCGTTTAGTGGGTTTTCAAATTTTCTTTACCCCCCCCCCCTTGGCACTCCACCGTGTTGTTTCTATTGTCCACCTTTTGTCTTTTTTTTTTTTGAAATATGACCAGCCCATTTCCACTTCAGTATTAGTGCATGTGTTATTGCATCGGCAATCTTTGTTTTTGGTTTTATTAAGTGACTTCTTATTTTCTGAGTTTTTCTTTTTTTTAAAATGATTCCTTACATTGCTCTTTGGGTGGTCTTTATTTTTTGTTTCACATTTTCTGTATAGGTTCACAATATCATCTTTTGTTTGTGGAATGCTTGGAATGTTGTTAAAGTTTCTTCGGCTGGTCCTAGGTGATTTTAACGTCATGGTGCTTCTAATTAGTTTGTGATCTGAAGGGAAGCTTTGTGTTGATTACCTCAAACTTTGTAAATAGTCTAGCATTGTTTGTCATTATGAAATCAATTTCATGCTTGGTAGTCTTGCCCGGTGACCACCAAGTTAATTTTTGGGCATTCCTCTTTATAAAGAAAGTGTTCAAAACTGAGAGTTTGTGTTCTAAAGCATAGTCTATTAATGTTTCGCCCCTTTCATTGCGTTCTCCATACCCATTCTCTCCCATGATCAAGCGTTCCTCATTCCTTGAACATCCTACTCTGGCATTGAAGTCACCCATTACTACTATCAATTGTTTTATCTTCAGTCAGTGAGAGTGCTTTGTCAAGAACTTGGTAGAAACGGTTGAGATCGTCTTCACTTGCGCTCTCAGTTGGTGCCTAAACTTGAATAAAAGATATTGAAAGTTCACCAAATGTCATTTGCAAAAGAGCGACTCTCAGAGATTCCTGTGAAGTTTAGTATATTGGTTTTATATTTCTTGGAAATGAGGAACCCGACTCCGTGAAGCCCGTTTTGTTTGCCCAATCTGGCATAAAATATAGTCATGATATTCTTCGATATTACAGCCCAGTTTTTTAACTTCTGAGAGCCCCAAAATGTCACTTTTACATTCCTGAGCGCATATGTGAGTTCGAAAAATCTTCCATTCCTTGATAACGATCTTGCATTGTAACTACAAACATTTAGCGATGTTTGGTTATTCTTTTCTTGTTCGTGTTCAAAGTTTACAGTTGGAGGATGGTGGTCAAAATTCCCACGATCTCTTGGTTATTTGGCTTAGGTTTATTTGATGTTATGTTTTTCTGGTGGCTGAGAGATGTTTACTATTGTGTGTTTGTGTAAGGATTTGAAAAAGTGTTGCTTCTTCCTTTCAGCATATCAAATGCATTTATTCTATTTGTCTTACTGATCGCATTCTGTTTCTTTGGTTGGTTGGTTATGGCAGGCGAAGTGGGGTCATTTCTCTTTCGTTTTTCATTTCCAAATGGTTATTTTTTGACAATCATTTTTGTTGTTTAGTTTTCCCATCCTTCGAGCTTTATTTATATCCCTGTTGTCGACAGGGATACTTAGGTAATTTTTCAGTTTTTCTTTCATAGTTTCCACAAGTTGAGACGAAGATTGTTCATTTTCTTTCATTCCGTTCATTTTCTTTTCATATGATTAATTTGTTCGTTCTGCTATTTTTTCAAATGAAGATATTTTCAGAAATTGATTTTCAGATTTCTACTGTTCAATTTCTCGAGTGAATGGTACAAGCCTTTCATCTATCTGTGATAAAATCTCCTTAGTTTGATTCACCATTTAAATTTTTATTTGCTCGAAAAATAATTGCATGTTATTATCCATTGTTTTGACTTGACTGGTTGCGTGGAACGGAACGTAGAAGAATAGTGTTGTGTGGAACAGAACGTTGAGCGATGGTGGTGTGGTATGGAACGTTAGATAAACGTATGTTATATTGGTGCACAATTTCTATTGCGTATAACTCGTATCCTTTGTCAGTGTCACTGTCAGCGTCAATTTGTTGTCGTTGTGCCGTGATCTGGTGATATTTGACAGATAACCTTTGGGTTGTATTTTAGGATTTCACTTAAGCTTTTGTTGTTTTCAAAGTTATTTCTCTTGATGTTATTAGTTCTTTGTGCATCTTGACATCTAAGTAATGATATTTTCGCGTCCTTTACTTGCGTTGCACCGTATTTTCACAAATTCTGATTAATTAATCAGAGCTCAGTACTTCGACGTATTCTCGTTTTGAAAACCGAACCGGAACTCTCAGTTTGGGTAAATGATCACCAAAATTTTTTTCTTGTGAGTGGGCAGATTGCATTTCAATTGATTCATTTAAAGCATTTGCTTTATTGTTTTCAAAGTCGGTCTGAAACAATTGATTAAAATCGTCACTTAAGAAGTTTATTTAATTAGCGTCAGAGTTGATTCTACTTAAGAAATCGGCAATTTTATTGTCTCTTCCTTTTATGTAATCAATCTTTATGTTATATTCCCCTAATGATATGAACCATCGTTGTAGTCAAGGATTAATATCTTTTCCCATGTATTTTGTTTGTAGCCACTTGATAGGCTGATGGACAGCTTGTAGATCTGATTCTTTACCAAATAAATAAGGTCTAAATTATTTTGTTCCACAAACGATTGCCAGAAGTTCTTTTCCGATAGTTGAATAGTTCTTTAAGTGTTCATTCGAGGTTCTAGAGGTTCATTTGAGTTTCTAATTTTTGATTGAAGCTAGGGTATTTTAGTATCGGATGATCTGTTATAATTTCTTTGAGTTTTTCGATAGCGGTAACATAGTTTTGGTCATCTTTATGTACTATCATCCCCTTTTTAGATATCTAGTAAAGTGATATGCTATTTTGGCATAATCTCTGGTAAATTTCTGTGGCATGTCGACTCTCAAACCATTCCTGTTCCACCACCTGATGACCTGCCCAAGAGCTGTTTCCACTAGCTCCTTCGGGGTGTCCAGGTGTTTATAAGAAATTAATATGACTATGTCGTCCGCGAAATCTATTACGAAATAGCCCATCTCCAGTAGCTTGCGCAGGAGTTCTTCCACCACAATAGACCATAACAAGATAGATAGTAACCCTCCTTGAGGGCAGCCTCTTTCTGCTATTACAGTTGTGAATACCCCTCCTAGCTCCGCTGTTATTTCCCTGCATTTAAGCATGGATTTTATCCAACCAATAGTGGTGTGATCTAAATCTTTCTGTTTTGAAGCCTCATCAATGGCCTTAAAAGACGTATTGTCGAATGCCTCTTGAATGTCCAGAAACGCACCGAGCGCAATCTTTTTATGTTCCAGGGCTTTTTCTATTCTGCTCGTGAGGTCACTTGGGGCGTCAATTGTCGATATGACTTTCTGTTAGACATACTGGCTTTTGTGTAGAGGGTTCCTGTTAAGGCTCTCCTCTCTTAGGTGGAGATCAAGTATCTTTTCCGTCCTCTTTGTTTCCCCGCCTTTGGAATAAAGACCACATTAGTCCGCCTACATGAAGCTGGAATCTATCCCAGTTCATGGCTTACATTAATATCGCCTCTAATTGGTGTTCTATATGATCCAAATATTTTTAGAACATTATAGGCATAATGTCATCTCCACCTGGGGCCTTGTATGGTTGATAGACCACCTTACCTTGTCTCTTGTGAAGATTTGTTTGGAGACCTTGATTGCTCTTGGGATACCTTCATATCGCTTGTATTCCCCGTGGTTGTAGGGTGGGACGCTCCAGCCAGGAAAGTGAGTACTCAAGAGCAATTCTAGAGTCTCATCTCCTTTCGCGAAACCTAAAGCAAATATAGAGGTTGTTCGTTCTCAGGGTAGCCTCTGAAGTGGAGTTCTTCGAGAAGGTGAGTAAGGCTGCCGTTGCTTCCTCCATCGTTCTCAGCACCCTCCAGCTCTCAGTGTTGAGATCATTTTGGGTACGGATGTGTTCCAATATTTCCTCATTTGTTATATTATGGCTTTCTTTGAAGTAGCCAGTGGCGATCACCGGGCGTGTCAATTCCTTTACTCCCAGGGTCGTCAGGCTCGCTCCTCCCCTGGGCTCAAGCCCCTCCAGCCATTCCTCCGTATTTTCGTCCTTGCAGGTTACAAGGAACCAGCAGGGTTTGTGATTGGCGTCAAGGAACCTGGGTTTTATCCCTTCTCACTTGTGTGCTCGCACCTTACACATGATAAACCCCTGGTCCTTTGTCAAGAGTTTATCCGGAAATTGAACATGAGCAACAACCTGCTTGATTCCCTGGACTGCTTCTTTGTATGCTGCCGTTTTCCGGGGTATTGGTTCTTTTTTACTTTGCCCCTTCTTGTTTTAATGCTGCATTGCAGGAGTTTTTCGAGGCGTGCCACCTTTCGGCTTTTTCCTCTCCGAAGAATTTGGTGTGTTGAATAAAAGATATATATAAAAGTCAAATAAACAAAATTTACATTTTATTATTGAACACTTTTCTTATATAGATTCACATTGTTAATACTACCAGGCTCAGACTATGACTTAAAAGAAATGCGTTTGGTTGCACGCCTGTTGCCAATCGAAATAGAAATGATGCCAGCTGTGCCAAAAACTAGAGGGCGTAATTTACAATATGACAACACGCCTCCTTAAATTACGCATATTTAAAAATCATATATCAACTTATAATCTTTAACTTAAATTAAATTCAATAATTCTCTTATTTTCAAAAATTTATTCTTATACGGACTTTTCGTAAGTATGGTTGCTATATTATTTTCAGATTCAATTTTTATTAAGTCTGTGGCGATCGGACTATATATTTACGTCCAATTTAAACAATGGCGTTCTATCAAATACACAAATGTATCGAAATTTCATGTACCAATGTAATCATATTCTCACCAATGCATTCCATTGTCACTCACTCAAATTTTCATTATCATTCGCTCACAAATTCTTTCACACACATTCATACAACATTCACTCAGTACAGGCTGTCTGGACCGGGCATCCACACCGCATGCACGCACTCATACCACATCCAAAAATATATTTAAATTAAGATTAAATAATTATATACAAGTTATTCGAAATTCTTTTACTCGCTCGTGCACGAAACTTTTTCCCATAACTGGGGACCCCGAAAAATAAAAAATTAATGAATTAATTTCGTTAATCAAACTCAATCAAAAGCAAAATAAGAAAACACGCACCGACAGTTCCGCGCATCATTAATTGCAAAAATTTTCAATCGCATAAAAACGCATCGAGGCTCATTCCAATTCAATCAAAAACAATATTTCCGCGTATTTAGTGCAGTGCGGCCACTTTCATATAATTTTCGCTGCCAATAAAGTAATTTTTGTGGTTTTTGCGAATTTCGCAATGCATCGTATTTGGCACATCATCGCAAAAAAGCAATCAAAACCATTCAAACGGTCGAACATTAAAATCAAACATTTACTTCAACGCAATTTTCGTTAGAATCGGACAATTGTTAAAAATTATTATTTCACTATCATTCATCGAACTGGCGTGCAAAAAAATTTCCAGGAATTTTGGCAGGCATTGAGAGTATTCGGTTGGAAAATCGCATCGACAGGAAAATTCTGTTAACAGCATCGACAATTTCTCGCATCGTCACTCACACATACAATCGCATCATTTTTCGACCAAAAGTGTTTCGTCAACTCAGCAGCTCAACTCAAATTCAGCTCACATAGCCAGTACACAAACCGAACCAACTGAGCATTCGCTGAAACCTCAATCTCTTCAGCCTGGCGAATAATTCAATCGATCAAAAGCAACACAAATAAAACTGTTATTATTCAAACAAATGCGAGAAAACAAATCAACGATGGGAAACTCCAACGAAGATGGAGGAGGCTCCGGTGGCGGCAGCGGCGGAGAAGACAAACAAATCCATGCGGTATTCGGAAAATTGCCGTTTCCAAAATTGTCATCTAAATTCGGCCTCGAAACGTGGTTCATCAAGGTGGACGCATGGTTCGAACTCAATTGTTTCGGCGTCCGCAAGGAAGGTGAAAAATACGCAGCACACATCGCACATATAGAAGACTATGTACTCGATCAGGTTCATAGTATGGTACAGACGCCGCCGACCTCTGCGCTGTTCACACCAATCCAAGAAACAATATTCGAAAAATTCAGCGAATCGGCAATGATTCGTTTGAACAAACTCACGACCGGCATTCAACTGGGTGATGGAAAACCCAGCCAACGTAACAACGGATGATACGGTCCTTCGCAATTTCTGGATCCAACGCCTTCCGCCGCAGGCACTTGCCTTCATCGCTGGCATGCTCCAAACGGCGCCAGAAATTTCACTCGCAAATATGGCCGACGCCGTCCTCGACTCAATGGACGATACAGCGTCGTCGACCGCATCAACCGCCAGCACCGCAACCATCAACGCAATCAACGCAGTGGACGACCGAGTCGAAAAGCTCGAAAGGCGCGTCGAGAGACAAGACGCGATGCTACAAAAAATCAGCGACAAGCCGGTCACGTGATCGTTCTCCCAGCCAGGTCCGACGCAACGCAACGCCTCTGCGCTCAGCAAACGAACAACAAGCATTCCCGACCTGCTGGTTACATCCCGAGTATGGTATGCCTGAGGCCATGCGATTTCAACACGACATCAAAAAACTAGATCGTGCAACTGTCACAACGCACGCTCTCGACATCGCCGACGGCCAGTTTTTACAGTCGAGCAACCAAACACACGTTGGGCAAACGGAGAGCATCCTGCATTCACGTACCGATCAATCCAAGTCCAGTCAATCAAGCAACAATCAATCGGAAACGAATAAATTTTCCCGGAATTCGTCCAGCAACCAAGAGGTAAATTCCTGTCAACCGAAAGTATCTTTTCGGCTTTTCTTTTCAGATGTGAAATCTGGGCAAAAATTTTTAATCGAGACCGGTGCAGAAGTATCGGTCATTCCCGCCACACGATCGCACCGCCACAATAACAACAAGGAAAATCCACTTTTCGCAGCAAACGGCACGGTCATCGAAACGTACGGTGTCATGCGTCTCACTGTCGATTTGGGCCTGCGACGGCAATTCACATGGAATTTTATGATCGCGGACACTAAATATCCAATCATCGGCATGGATTTTCTTCGAAATTTATATCTACTCATCGACATCAAACATTCAAAACTCGTCGATACAATTACGACACTGTCGCGACCGGGCATTTGCAGCCTCGAGGCGTCGACATTCATCAAAGCGTACAGCGACGAATTGTTCGAATTTGCCGGATTTATTGCGCGAATACAACGACATTACTCAGCTCACCACATGAGCGCCACAATCAGCACCGACTGGTGTCACGCACTGCATCGGAATGCAAAGGGCGCCAGTTTCCGCAAAAGCCCGTCGAATCACACCGGATAAATTCAAAGCAGCAAGAGACGAATTCGATTTTTTAATGGAACACGGAAGTTGTCGTCCATCAAAAAGCCCGTATGCCTCGCCGCTTCATATGATCAAAAAACCATCCGGCAATTAGCGTCCGTGCGGCGACTACCGCTCACTCAACAAGCAAACGATAATGGATCGCTATCCGTTACCACACATTCAAGATTTCACACACTTTTTGCAGGGAAAAAAAGGGTTAATCAAAGTCGACCTCAATCGCGCATATCATCAAGTCCCAATCGAGCCAAGCGACATTCCAAAAACGGCGATCATCAAAACGTTTGGCTTATTTGAATTCACCAAAATGACGTTTGGCTTGTGCGGAGCAGCGCAAAACTTCTAGCGTTTCATGCACGATGTTCTTCGCGGCCTCGATCTTGTATTTGTCTACATCGACGACATTTGCACAGCATCAAACGACGTCGAGCATCATAAGTCGGACTTGCGACAAGTTTTCGAACATCTGCGACAGTATCAACTCACCGTCAATCCAGATAATTCGCTCAGGCAACCATCGAATTCCTCGGTCATGTCGTCAACAACAACGGCATTACGCCGATGCCATCCAAAGTGCAGGAAATCATCGACTTCCCATTGCCACGAATCGCCAAAGGACTGCGTCGATTTCTGGCAATGATCAATTTTTATCGTAGTTTTTTACCGAACGCCGTACATCATCAAATTCCGCTCGTTAAACTCATTCCCGGCAACCGAAAAAACGATCCAACACCGATCAACTAGAGCGACGAGGACATCGAACATTTCAATCAATGCAAAAATCAACTCGCAAATGCAGCGCTTTCAGTTCATCCGACGCCGGTCTCCAAAATTTCGCTCAGTACGGACGCCAGCGGCTCGGCTGTCGGCGCCGCACTACATCAAATCATTGACAACGAGTTCCAGCCAATTGGATTTTTCAGCTTCAAACTCACAGAAACTCACCGCAAGTACAGTACCTATGACAGAGAGCTACTCGCGATTTATCTCGCCATCAGGCTCCATGCTTTACACGCTTCGCTGCATGCTTGAAGGGAGAGACTTCGACGTCCGAACCTATCACAAGCCATTGGTCTTCGCTTTCAAATAAAAGCTGGACAAGGCTTCACAGCGACAAGTCCGTCATCTGGATTTCATCAGACAATTTACGACAAACATCATTCAGATGCACTCTCACGCATCGAATCAATCGAGTCAAAAATCATCGACTTCAATCAAATCGCCGCAGCGCAATCAAAGTGTCCGGAGCTAAAGAAACTCATCGATGACACCGACACGGCCCTGCAGCTCAAGCAAATCATCATACCAAATACAACAGCAACAATATACTGTGATATATCTACACCAAAGATTCGTCCGTCAGAAATGGGCAAAGAAAAAGCGGACTTCGTACAAAAATGCCTCAGTTGCCAATAGTCAAAGGTCAGCCGGCACATTCACTCATCTCTTCAATCAATTTCACTTCCATCGCAAAGGTTCGAACACATTAATATCGATCTCATCGGACCTTTGCCGCAATCAAACGAATACCAATATTGTCTCACAATCATTGATTCACTCGATGGCCTGAAGCCATTCCACTCAAAGATATGACAGCTGAAACAGTTGCTCGAGAACTCGTGAATGTTTGGATTTCACGCTACGGCATACCAGCGGGAATCACCACCGATCAAGCCAGACAATTTGAATCGCATCTCTTCAAAGAGTTATCGTGCAGACTCGGCATCAATCATCTTCACACGACGGCATATCATCCGCAAGCCAATGGACTCATCGAACGTTGGCATCGTACACTCAAATCATCAATTATGGCGCACGAAGAAGTACGATTGGCCAAATCGCTTACCAATCATTTTGCTCGGTCTACGCTCAGCATTCAAACCCGACATTGAAACGACAGCGGCTCAACTCGTCTATGGTACGACACTACGATTACCGGGCGACTATTTCAATGACAGCAAATTTTCTGAACCGCAAGCAGAATTTGTCAAGCGACTCAGAACAGCGATGTATGAAATCCGCCCAAGTCAAACTACGAATCACGATACATGGAAATCGTTCGTTTTCAAAAAACTCGCCCGCACAACGCACGTCTTCATTCGAAATAACAACGTACGTCCATCACTACCGCCACCATATGACGGCCCGTTTCCTGTTACCTCCAAGCAGGAAAAACATTTCACAATTCAAATCAAACGCGACAAGGTCAACATTTCTCTCATTTCGCAACCGCGGCGACACAACCCACTCAAATAATACAGCAAACAGCCAAAGCATTAGCATTAGCATCTGCATTAGCCCAAACATCCACAACAGAGCATTCATCAGCATCTTCGTCGTCAATCCAACCACCAACCACGACTCGATCGGGTCGCAGAGCCAAACTTCCCGGCCACTTCAGGACGGGGGGATGGGGGTACTGTGGCAATCGGACTAAATATTAACGTCCAATTTACACAATGGCGTTCTATCAAACACACATATGTATCGAAATTTCATGTACCCATGTAATCATATTCTCACACATTCATGCCATTGTCACTCACCCAAATATTCAACATTCATACTATTTTTCACTCACTCACCCCTACATCATCATTCGCTCACAAATACATTCACACACATTCATACAACATTCACTCAGTACAGGCAGTCAGAACCGGGCATCCATACCGCATGCACGCACTCATACAACATCCAAAAGTATACTAAATTAAGATTATGAGGGCTTCAATTCCAAACGCCAATAATTTGTTACCAATTAATTAAAACACAATTTATTCTTAATGTTAAATATCTAACTCAACAATTTCACAACAATAATAATTAATTAATAGTTCTGGTTATTTATTTATTAATGACACACAAAATAATGATTTATTAAAAGTTCAAGTTAATCTTTATTAATTCAAAATTTAAACAAATGATTATTAATTTAAAAACGTTTGCCAGTCAGACTGACTTAATTCAAACTAACTTTTTAAAACAGTTGAACATAAATTACAAACAATTGACTACTGAGCTCAATAAAAACGCTTATTAAGAATATAAATTAAACAACTAGAACTCAGTAGATTTATTTATTTATTATTAATTGTTTATATAAGTTAGCTCATCAGCAAAGGTATGATGGTGGCACATCCGCCACAGTACCCCCTTGCCAGTCCAAAAGACGAAAACTCATGATGAAAAAGTTACTCTCTTTCTAGAAATGATTTCTATTGGCTGTTGTAAGTCTACATTTAGAAAAGAGTCAGCAAGATTAAACTCAGATTTAATTGGCACATTTTGAATGTTTTCCGTTAGAACGTTAGAATTATTTAAAATGTATGCAGGTTTCAGTCGATCAATTGAAATTATGTTAGTTTTTCCATTAACGTTTACTTTACAAGTTTTATCATTCCTTTTCAAAACTGCAAAAGGTCAATGGTATGCTGGTTGAACTGTTTTGGTATTTGAATCATTTCTGATAAAATCTAAGAAAAATTTTTCAATTCTTTAAAAATGAAAGGCTTGCTGGTTCCGTGACGTTTTGGTGTTACTGATCGTAGATAATGAAAATGCTGATTTAAATTTGTTACAAAATTTTCTTGATCATCCATTAAATTAGCAGTTTCGGTCAGAAATTTTCCAGGAAGCCTGATAGGTTCTCCGTACGAAAGTTTAGCAGGAGTTGTTGTTAAATCTTCCTTAAAAGATGCTCTTATTTCAAGTAAAATTGATGGTATACTCTGAGTCCAAGTTTTAATGTTGTAGCATTTAATTGTATTTTTGAGTTGTCAGTGAAACCGTTCAATCATTCCATTTGACTGGAGATGATATGAATTTGTTCCACTCAATTCATTAAGTGATTGGAATTAAAGAGATTTAAATTGTCGTCCTCTTTCTTTTGTAACATGAAGTGGTGTTCCAAATCTACAAATCCATCCAGAGTAAAGATCTTCTGCAATGCTTCTGCATCCTGATTTTCTAAAGGAATCACCTCTGACCATCTTGTAAACCTGTCAATGCAAGTTAGACAATACCTTTTGTTGTTTGAAGGAGGTAGCACAATTATGTCTAAATGTACATGCTGAAATCGGGGACTGGGTTGCAAAAAGGTTCCAGTCGGAGAGTGTACATGTCGAGTTATATTTGATCTTCGACAAAATAGACATTGTTTAGTTAATTCTCTGCAATCCTTTGTAATCGATGACCAAACAAAACGTTCTGTTACTAATTTTGTTGTTGTTCTAACTCCTCGATGAGATAGTCCATGAATAGAATTAAAAACAATTTCTCTGTCTTATAAAAAAGGTCTTATAAGAGTTGTTGTGGTGTCACAATAAATATCTCCTTGCAAACCTGGTAATTTGAATTTTTTAAAAACAAGGGAACTTGAATTTGATTGTAGAAAATGTTTTAGTTTTTCATCTTTTTCTTGAGATTTAGATAAGAATAATTTAAAGTTTTGGTAATAGATTTAATTCTTGACAATGAATCAGCGACAAGGTTTTCCTTCCCGGATATATGTATATTGAATGTCAGTGGAAAATTTACTTATAAAATCCAATTGTCTAGCTTGTCGAGGAGAAGCCTTGTTAAGATTTTGCTTAAAGGCAAAAATCAAAGGTTTATGATCTGTAAAAATAGTGAAGTCTTGAGCCTCGAGCATATATTGAAAATGTTCAATTGCTCGATAAATAGCTAATAGCTCACGGTCAAAAGGACTATAATTCCGTTCTGTATCATTCAACTTTTTCGAAAAGAAACCTAAGGGTTGCCAATTTCCATTTATCCATTGTTGGATGACTGCTCCTATTGAGGTATTTGATGCATCGCAAAAGATTGATCTTCTAGCAGTGTTTGAAGGATGGGCCAGCAGTGTGGCTTGTGCTTATTTGTTTTTGATCCTTATGAAATCTTTTTTAGCTATTTGATTCCAATCAATTGTATCTCTTCCTTTACGACTTCCCTTTAAAAGTTCATTAAATGAACTTTGAACATGTGCAGCATGAGGAATGCACTTCCTACAGAAATTTACAATCCCAAGGAATCTTCTTAACTCTTTGGCTGTAGAAGGAGTGGGGTATTTTTACATGACGCTCACTATTTCTTTTAAGAGAGAAATTCCATTTTTAGAAATTTGGAATCCAAGGAATGGAAGTTCAGTTGCCTTCAATATTGTCTTGGATAAATTGATTACTACTCCAAATTTTTGAAATCGTTCAAAATCAGAATGAAGATTTGAGAAATATTCTTCTGGACTGGATGATGCAATCAAGATATCGTCCTGTTATGCAAAACAGATTTCCAATCCTCTTAAAACTTCATCGATATATCTTTGAAAAGTTGGTGCTGCATTTCGAAGACCACAACTCATGTAGGGAAACTCGAAAGGTCCAAAAGGTGTTGCAATAGCAGTCTTGCTTATGTTTTCTTCTTCTACAAGTATTTGGTAATATTCCTTCGTTAAGTCTATTTTTGCAAAAATAGATTTATTGGATAAATTGTGAGTGAAGTCATGAAGATGTTTAATGGGATATTGGTCTGGAATTGTTCTTGCGTTAAGAGCACGATAATCCCCACAAGGTCGCCAGTCATCATCTTTCTTGGGAACTAGATGTAATGGGGAAGCTCAACTTGAAGAGGATGGTCTAGTAATACCAAGTTGTATCATGGTTTCAAATTGTTTCTCAGCAATAGAGAATTTTTCAGGCGGAAATCTTCAACAATAATCTTAGTTTTCCTTGTTTCCATTAAAATTGCAAGGGTCTTTACATTTTGTAGCATTGGTTCCATAAGACCAATGATACCAGCATAGACCAGGTGGTGGTTCATTAAAGTTAGGTCTTGATCTTGATGGTGAACGGGATTTATTCCTGTTGGAAGAATTACGTCTTCTATCACGAGCTCTCCAAGTTGAAATATTATTCCCTTAAAATGTTTGTTTATTTTTAAGTTCTTGAAGATCTTGATGTATAGCACTGATTTGTAGATATAATTGTGCTAATTTCAAAGTCAAATGAATCTCATTATCCTCCTTATTTGAAGCAGTATTTAATTGATGAATTTGAGTTGGTTGCAGCTTGGTTGAATCAAAAATAGAATCTGCAAGATCTGCTAAAGTAGATACTAAAAGTAGAAGTAAACTGGAAATTCAAATTCTTATGTGAAGCAAGGATAGCTTGAACTAAAGCTGGAAGACGCGACATCCACACAGTTTTGATAACATCTTCAGTTACAGAGGATCCACCTAGATTTCTTAACCTTCTCATAAATTGAGAAGGACGTTGGTCTCCTATTAACTCATCTTCAATTAGCTTCTTAGTTTTTGATGCTTGTGTATCTCCTAAACGTTTAATTAGTTCATCCTTAAGAACTGTATAGGGATTTAAATGTGGAGGATTGAGGACATGATCTCTAATCTCAGAACCGAATTGGGAACCGAGATGTGACACTGCATGGTTAAATTAAGTTGTCTCTGAGGTAATGTTTGCAGCACAAAATGCTCTATCTAATATGGCAAACCAAAATTCTGGACCTGCTTTGCGTTGAAGGCGTTGAATTTGGGGAGATTCAAATGAAGAGCTCGTATTTGCTAATTGTTTATTGGTTTCAGTCATATTTAAAATTTTCAGAAAATAATATAATTTCAAACAAATCGATAAGAGTTAATTAATAACCAAGTCTATGTTATTTAAAAAATCCTTGTAAAACAAATTTGTCAACGAAATAAATGAGTTCAAACTAACTCAACAATTTTGAAAGAATATTTTCCAGGTTTCATCTTCTTAGGATCAGTTGCATATTCTTTAGGATTCTAATTTTAATATAATAACATTTACTAAATTTCGAATAGTGATTTTCACTAGGAAACATATATATTTATTTAATTTTAATTGCTTATTAAATTATTGAGTTGTTGTACAGTTATTTTCACTAGGGGGACGCCCCCTGCTCGCTACACTCGCCAACCCCCGCCGTTCGCTACGCTCACTCTAATAGATCGCGCATGGCGCTATGTATACAGTAGCATTGTAAGTAAAAAGATTATTTAATTTAGACTGTAGTAGCAATCATTTCAGCTCATTTTGCACGTCAAAGTACATCTATATTGAATGAGACCTTATCTATAATTATCGAAAACCTTACGGCTGCGGTTGCGGATCTTAAAAGATTTTAAAATTTTCTCATATAAAATAATTTTTGTAAGAATTCTTTCATCTTCTGCCAAATGACTTAGGCCTTGTGTTTTAGAAATATATATAGACACGCAATCGATCAAACGATCTAACTCTACTGGCTACAACATACAATTAACGGTGAGAAAATATAGGTAGTTTGAGTAAGATTCCTTCTTTTTGAAACATTTGGGATTTATGAGAAAGCCAGAATGAGAGGAAATTGCGTTTTTTGACAGGAAAAAGACAGAAGTGTACTTGTATAATTAAGTTTTATTTTTGGTGTCAAAATACGTGTGTTTCGGAAAACTCCTGCTAAAATTTTCTTCCCTAAGGACTACATTTTGCCGGTGAGGCAAGTGACATTCAAGTCGAACTATAATATAAGTCAACAACGCATCCTCCAAAAATGACGAAAATAATAAAAACACGCCCCCCCAAAACCCGTTCCACCATTTTCAGGTCGAATAATATCCAATATGGCAACAACAACAAGCCGGCAACAATCAGACGGCGCGTGTAAACGTCTGCCGGCGTTAACTGAAAAATTTCATCGGAAAGTCGGCGCGTGTTGGAGGCAAACAGCAATTCCCACGGGAATTGCAATTTTTGCAGTTTTATGGAAAAGCGCGTGATAAGTTAGAATAAATAGCATTGTAAATTAGGTCTTAGTGTTCAGTCTGGGTAAAACCATTTTAGAGTGCAGATGTAAAATAAAATGGATTGAAATTTTACAATTAGTTTTTTTTATTAAAGTTCAATAAATGATTTATTAACTGGCGCCCGAGCAGGGACCCTTTGAAATGAGTAAATACAAAAGTGATGTTTCGAGAGTAGAAAACGAACAGTTACCAATAAGTGTGTTTACGATTTCTTTGTGAGGAAAACTTTACGCTGTGTACTTAGGAAACGAGGCCCCGGAGTCACCATAGTAAAACAGGAAAAAACGGAGTTAGCATCTAGAGGAATATCGCAGGACCACTGGATTTCTACAAGTAGTTGTTAACAGCCGCCTAAGTCGCGTCAAGGAAGAATCAGCAAGGGGAACAGATACTCTGCACATCTAAATAAGTCTTCAGATGGCAACCATCCGTCTGCTTCTACTGTAAGTTTTTTTTCCTCTCTCATTCTCTTAAAAAATATATAAATAAAAATTGAAAGAATTAATCACGAATTAGATAAATCAGTCACGAATTAAAATAACTAATAACGAATTAAAAAAATCAACGAATCAAAATCGACATAAAGAATATTCTTAGATTAAGTAGTTTAAATTGGAAAAGAATTTAAAGTGGAAAGTTAAATTGAATCAATAATTTTTATTGAAATTGTGAATTTTTGTTAAATCCAAATTTGTGCACTGCGTAACTACCGTCCAAATTTTTCTCTGATTTTGATATTCTTAACTTGGTTCGATTCGCAAAAAAATTACTAACGATCCTATTCTGAAGCCACCAACGCTGGGTCACTCCAGCTCCTCTAATTCCTTCAATCTTAATGACTTAAAACGAATAATATTAGAAATAGTCCGAAGCGAAAACAACCAAACAAACCAACTAGACCATACAGACACTGATCAAACAATAGACGAACAACATGTACGAAACATTGATGAAATGGACAAAATTCCAGACGTTGTTAAAAGTTTAAGAGATTTTTCGGGACAGCCAGGAGAATTCGGTTCCTGGAAAAAGAGCGTTGATAGAATTTTAAAAATCTTCGAACCCATTAAAGGTACCCCAAAATATTATGGTATATTGAGTGTTATTAGAAATAAAATTAGAGGGCATGCAGATACAGCCCTAGAATCCTATAATACTCCTTTAAATTGGGAAAAAATTTCTCGCTGCCTTACCCTACATTATGCGGATAAGAGAGATTTGCGTACTCTGGAATACCAGATGACCACTCTCATCCAAAGAAATCAAACAATCGCAGAATTTTACCAACAGGTGTATTTTCATTTATCTCTGATCCTTAATAAACTTTCATCGATGGAAATGGGTTCTGAAGCAATGAACGCGATGACTCGGTCGTATTGCGAAAAAGCTTTAGACACATTTATCAGAGGTCTCAAGGGAGACTTGCCAAGACTTCTGAGCATGCGTGGACCACATGATCTACCTGAAGCTCTAAACTTGTGCTTGAAGCTTGAAAATATCAATTATAGAGTTCAACATAGCCACGGAAATTTTAAATCCTCGCAAGCATCCTCACCCCCACCGATCCCTCCTAGGAGAAACACTCCTCCTATGCGGTACGATCACGCACCACAAAGAGATTTCTATCCTCATTTACTGCATAACCCACGACCCTCACAAACACCTTTCCGCCACCAAAGCAATAAGCAATCCGAGACCCTTCCTCCAGCAACATCCTCAGCCCTTCCAAAACAATCAACCAAAACCAGAACCAATGGATGTAGATACTTCAACTAGGTCAAGACAGGTCAATTACATGAACAGACCTTCATATCAACAACCATCGTATAAAAGGCCTGGATCAAATCGAGTTCACCAACCAACGAAACTCCAGAGAATTAACCACGTCACGCCAAACGGAAAAGACCACGAAGAACTACAATATCAGGAATATAAAGCGAAGAGCGAAAAAATTTTCAAATTTTTGATTGATACAGGGTCAAACAAAAATTATGTTCAACCACGCTTTATTAGAAACCAAATTTTGAATGAAAAACCTTTCACTGCAAATTCTGTCGCCGGTAGTATCAAGATTACTCACCATGGTCTAATAGATCTGTTTAATCTAGGTCATAAACTGAAATTCTTTCTTCTTCCAAGTCTTAAGTCGTTTGATGGTATCATAGGAAACGATAGCCTCAAACAACTTAAAGCTACAATACACACCGACGAAGGGTTTATGATGATCTACCCAAATACAAAAATTCCCCTTAAACAACGTATTTCTGATTCTGTGAACACTTTGAATTTAAGAACCTCCCATCTTACTCAAGTACAAAAACAAAAATTAGGCGACATTGTTAAAAAATCCCCTAATCTTTTCTCAGAATCAGATGAAAAGTTGACTTATACCACCACTTTTAAAGGCGAAATTCGCACAACAAGCTCGGATCCAGTATATTCACGGGCATATCCATATCCTGTCTGCTTGAAGGACGAAGTAGACAAACAAATAAACAAACTTCTAAAAGACGAAATTATCAGACCATCGAAATCCCCTTACAACTCCCCAGTTTGGATAGTTCCCAAAAAGGAAGATGCCTCCGGAGAGAAAATATACAGATTAGTAATCGACTACCGAAAATTGAATTCTATCACCATTCCCGATAAATACCCTATCCCAGATGTCAACGACGTTCTTGCAAATCTTGGTGCCAATAACGTATTTACCGTTATTGACCTAAAAAGTGGTTTCCATCAAATTCTCTTGAAAGAATCAGACACTGAAAAAACAGCTTTTTCAGTGAATAACGGGAAATATGAATTCACTCGTTTACCCTTTGGACTGAAAAACGCCCCTTCCATCTTCCAACGCACACTAGACGATATTCTAAGGGAGCATATTGGTAAAAGATGCTATGTCTACATAGATGACATTATTATTTTCGGAAAAACCGAAAACGAACATCTTAGAAATCTCGAAATCATTTTCAAAACATAAGAAGCTGCCAATATGAAAACTCAACTCGACAAATGAGAATTTCTACAACAGGAGGTCGAATTTCTCGGCTTCATAGTCTCTAAAGACGGAGTAAGGGCAAACCCTAAAAAAATTAAAGCCATCGTAGAATACCCAGTCCCTAAAACAATAAAAGGTCTACGCTCCTTCCTAAGGATGTCCGGTTATTATCGTCATTTCATCAAGGATTTCGCTAAACTCGCAAAACCTCTGACTTCACTCTTAAGAGGGGAAGATGGACACATGTCCAAAACTCAATCCAAAAAGAAACCAGTCAACCTCAATCAAAACGAAATTGATGCCTTCAATAAAATAAAAAACTCCCTTCTTTCAAAAGACAGTCTTCTTTCTTACCCCGATTTTACAAAAGACTTCGAGTTAAACACAGATGCTTAAAATTTTGCTCTTGGAGCTGTGCTGTCACAAAACGATAGACCCATCACTTTCATATCAAGAACTCTGAACAAAACAGAAGAAAATTATGCGGCGAACGAAAAAGAAATGTTGGCAATAATTTGGGCACTAAGTGCTCTCAGAAACTTCCCTTACGGATCCAAAAAAAATTAAAATCTTCACTGATCACCAACCCCTCACTTACGCTCTCAGTAATAAAAATACAAACGCCATAATGAAACGCTGGAAACCCATCCTGGGAGAGTACAACTACGAACTCAAATACAAGCCAGGAAAATCAAATATCGTCGCAGACGCCCTTTCAAGAATTCCCGAACAGGACCAAGTTAACACATTGAGTATAACTCAGCACAGTGACGACAGCTCTTCACATTACCTCATCCCTACCGTCACGGTACCCATAAATGTTTTTCGCAATCAGCTGATTCTCAAGGTTGGTGATGAGAATAGCTACCAACTAATGCAACCCTTTCCTAATTATAGGCGACATATCCATATCAAACCCGACTATTCCGAAGAGGAATTAATAGAAATTTTCAAGAGATATCTCAGTCCTCTTACTCTAAATGGACTTAAAACCGAAGAACACATAATGGGTAAAATTCAAGAAATCTACCCGATCCATTTCAGAAACTATAAGATAAGATTTACCCAGAAACAAGTCCAAGATATTACAAACGAAAGCGAACCGGATGAAAAAATCTTAGCTATTCATAAACGAGCACATCGTAACGCACAAGAGAATCGCGAACAAATCTTGGAAAAATACTACTTTCCCAAAATGACAAAAAAAGATCCAGTTTATTGTCAAACGTTGTACTGTCTGCAAAGAAAATAAATATGACAGGCATCCCAACACACAGCAAATGTGTTGAACTCCTTCCCACTTATCCCGGCACCATCCTTCATATCGATATCTATTCAACTGCTGGTAAACTCGTTCTTACAGCAATCGATAAGTTCACAGAACTCGCTAAATGCACTATAATACAATCTAAAGCAACAGAGCACATAAAGGAAAAACTCAGAGAAATACTTTCTTTCTTAAGCATCCCCGAGATTGTCGTAATTGACAACGAAAAATCCCTAAACTCACTTTCAATAACGTGAATGTTGGAAGACAACTTGAAAATAAAAATTTATAAGACACCACCTTATAAAAGTGAGGTAAATGGTCAGGTAGAAAGATTTCACTTTACTTTCTCTGAAATAATGAGATGCCTAAAAGCAGATGAAGTCGAAAGGACCTTCGAAGATCTCTTAGACAGGGCAGTAAATGAATAAAATCATTCCATACACTCTACCACTGGGAAGAAACCCGTCGAACTGTATTTTGGTAGAGTCCCTAATGCAACTCCCGAACAGTTAGAATCAATTCGACAGACTAATATTAAAAATCTAAAAGAAAAACAAAATAAAGACATAAAAACCCACAACAAAAAACGAAAACCTATCAAAACCTATGAACCAGGACAAACAATATATGTTAAACATAATAAAAGACTAGGCTCTAAGTTAACCGTTAGGTATAAACCCGAAATCGTAAGAAAAAATAAAAACACCATAGTCATTACGGAATCTGGGAGAGTTGTTCATAAAAGTAATATAAGAAATTGAAACCCCTTTTTCAGGTTTACTCTGGGTGCCGTTTTCGGCGAAGTGCAGATACTCGACTACACTAATTCCCAAATCATTACTATTAGCAACGGTAAAGCAAAAATACAAGAAGGGAATTTTAAACTCATACACGTAATAGAATTGACCAAATTTCAAAAATTTATTGACGAGACATTGACACTGATACAAGAACATCTAACAGAATCAAACCATTTCTATCCTAACATAACATATGAAATAAACCAAATCCAAGTATCCTTAAACAGAATCAAACCACGCCGATCAAAAAGATCTCTTGATTTCATTGGCAGTGCATGGAAGTGGATCGCAGGTAATCCCGACCATGATGATTTTGTAATAATTAACCAAAAAATGAACAATGTATTAGAAAATAATGACAAACAAGTTGTAATAAATAAAATTTATAATGAGAGAATAAATAACCTAACAAGAATTACAAATGAAATTAAAAATAGTTTAAGGAAAGACAGCATTGTAAAGAATAATTTCATTTTAAGTTTGAAATACAAATTAAAGATAATAAGGGAAGAACTAATTAATATAGAATATGCCATTCATTGGGCAAAGGCAGGAATTGTTAACAGTTTAATATTGTCAAGTGTAGAGGTAAAACTAGCAGTTGATAGTATAGAAAAAGGAAAACTACCATATGTAACCATAGAAGAAGCATTAGACTTTGCCGATGTAAGAATTGTAACAAATGAATCATGCTTACTTTATATTATTAACATTCCTATAACTGCAAAAACAATATTTGAAAAAATTATTGTAAAATCTGTGAAAAGAAATAATTTTGTAAGCCTTATTGAATTTGAAAACATCATAAAATTTGAAAACGAACTGTATGGAATAAATGGAAATTGTAATAATTATAAAACATTGTCAATATGTAAGCCCAATAACTTAGTAGATATGGTAAACTCCACGTGCCTTCCCAACCTACTGCAAAGCCGTCCTTTAAGATGCAAAAGAAGCAATTACCAACACATTACGGACGTCGACGAGATCACCGAAGGATTACTACTCCTTAATCAATTCAACGGCAACATTAGCGTCACCAATAATGTGCAAACTCTCAATGGTACTTTCTTAATCAAATTCCATAATGAATCCATCACCATCGGTAGAAGAACATTCATCTCAAAGGAGAAAATAAATCACCAAATAATGCCGGCAATCCTTCAACAAACACCACACGGAAAGCAATTTGAACGAGCACTATCCCTACCAATGTTAGAAGAAATCAACATCGAAAACACAAAAAAACTGCAGATTCTTACTAAAGAAAAGTTTATTCATCAGTGCTCCACCTTTTCGATGCTCACCATTTTATTTATAATCACCGTCTTCTTAAGCCTACGGAAAAATCAAAAGATCCTACGTATAATGGGCGCCATGAAGAAGAAGTTACCTATAAATAAAACATCAGAAAACAGTATGCAGACAATTAGAATCAATATGGACCAATAAAATCCAGAGCGAACGAGGACGTTCACTTTTAAGAGGGGAAGAGTTAACAACGCATCCTCCAAAAAATTACGAAAATAATAAAAACACGCCCCCCCCCAAAACCCGTTCCACTATTTTTCAGGTCAAATAATATCCAATATGGCAACAACAACATGCCGGCAACAATCAGACGGCGCGTGTAAACGTCTTCCGGCGTTTACTGAAAAATTTCATCGGAAAGTCGGCGCGTGTTGGAGGCAAACAGCAATTCCCACGGGAATTGCAATTTTTGCAGTTTTATGGAAAAGCGCGTGATAAGTTAGAATAAATAGCATTGTAAATTAGGTCTTAGTGTTCAGTCTGGGTAAAACCATTTTAGAGTGCAGATGTAAAATAAAATGAATTTAAATTTTAAAATTTGTTTTTTTTTATTAAAGTTCAATAAATGATTTATTAACTTATATAACGTGACTGGTAATGCATTGGATACTCATTTATGCGCCAACTATCTTCCGTAGATCCAACATAGTGACCGGGCAAAAAGCTATCGATTTCATCTATATAAACTTTGCCCCCAATTCCACCTCAAACTCTTCGAAACTGTAATGAGGCACAGTCGTATCCCCGATAAACATATTTGAACATATATTTTAGGCTCTTAACTGTGCCAAGAACTTCCACATTTAAGTAGCAATCAAATTTCGCTAAAAGATATGGATTTTAAGGAACAGCATAATGGTTGTCAACTGAGTGGCCACGAAAGTCAACTGTTATACCATTAACGCAACGCATCTAACATTGGCTAGAGTTGTATTGTAAAATTCCTTAGAAAAGCTTTTGCTGCATTTGCCATCTCTCATACAGACGGGGATACGATTCAATAAACCACATGGACCGTCATATGGTTTTTAATTAAATTATGAGGTTGTGGGAAATACACATATATTGTAAATAAAATCTATCTGGAATTTCCGTACAAACGAACCAACTTTCATTTCCTTCCTCTTCTTTTTTCTCTAAATTGAGGTTTTAAAAGTGTGCAGACAAAAGTTTAGACATATGATATAATTTCAAATTTTGAATTTTTAACAGTGTTTTGCTCGTAGCGGCTTAATCAAGCATTCATTATTTTTTCATTTCCCAACTTTTGGCCATATATCATATTTCTCTAAATTATGTTTTTAAATGTGGGTCCATACCAAAGTTGGGAAATATGATACAATTCAGGCTTTCGCTCGCTTTCCATAAATAATCGTGAAGGTTAACCTCACGTTTTCTAGAAATAACTGTAAAATTGTGATTTTCCATATATTTTAAAATAAAATTTGCATATATTTTTATCAAATTAGCAAAAAACAATGGTATAAGTAAACGATGGCTTTAAATTTGTCTCTGGTAATGCATCCATATTATTGTCTGTGGCCATGTGTTCATTGTTTCAGCTTTTATCTGGAGGAATGCAATTTTATTAGCCAAAGATTGCCTCCTTCCAGGCAAAAAGCAAAAGAATGAACATATGAATATTGTCACAGACAATAACTTACTATATGTCGCGATCCCATACATGACTGTGTAGCCAATTTTTTCTGACGCAGTCATGAAATGACGGATGAAAATGACGCTGCAGGGTATGTGTTTTTGGTGACTGCAGCGCTCATTCGGTCTCTAGAGACATTTTTTAATTTTTAGGGAGTAAAAACCGGTTTTGAGCGAAATGGGAACCGGTTTTGAGAGAAATGGGTCATACAGGTACTTACACACACCACCAAAGGCACGGTTGGCTATGTAGTGGTACATAAATTCGATTTTCGAGAATTCGAATCGAATTCTGTTTCCTTCCACTCCAGCAACAACAACAATCCTTTTGCTTTGGGTGAAACACTATTTTGGTTCATTGAACCTGTAGCAGGTGACTTTTAATGCAAAATTACATGTGAATTAATGAATTTTATGTTAAAGAACATCATTATTTCCCGGAATCAAAAATTAAACAACTTTCTTCCGATTTTTAGGGGCTTTTTCCCGTAAAAATTTGATTTTTAACAGTTTTCCGCTCGTAGCGGCTAAATTAAGCGTCCTAGAGGGTTTATTTGTATGACCAACCCCCATTATTTTTCTATTTTCTACCTTCTCTTCATGTACTGTTTTTCTCTAAAATGAGTTTTTATGGGTGCGCAGACAAAAGTCGAGGAATATGATAAAGTTTAGATTTTGAATTTGTAACAGTTTTCGTAACGTAGCGTCTTAACTAGGGATCCTGGCGGTCTCATACGTATGACCGAACCCCGCTATTTTGTCATTTACTATCTTTGCCTCATACATCTTTTTTCGCTAGATTCAGCTTTCAAAATTGTATGCAAAAACTAAAGACTATAATAAAATTCAGATTTTGAATTTTTTACAGGTTTTTGTTTGTAATGGCTAAACTAAGCTTCTTAGAGGGCTCCTAAGTATCACCGGCCCCCACTGTTTTGACATTTCCTACATTTCTTCCATACATCTTTTTCCTCTACCGTGGGTTTTTAAGGGTGTGTCCATACAAAATTCAAATTTTGAATTTTTAACGGTTTTTTTCTCGTAGCGATTAAACGAAGCATCCTTGGAGGTTCTTATGTATGACCGACACCCATTATTTTTCTACTTTATAATCTTTTCTCATACATCATTTTGCTCTAAATTGAGTTTTTAAAAATATGCAAACAAAAGTTGGGAAACATGATAAAGTTTAGATTTTGAATTTTTAACAGTTTTTTGGTCGCAGTGGCTAAACTAAGCTTGCTAATGGTCTCATATATACGACTAACTCGCACTATTTTGACATTTTCTCACTTTCTTTCCTACATCATATTCCTCTTTCGTGAGTTTTTAAGGGTGTCTGCATACAAAACTCAAATTTGGAATTTTCAACTGTTTTTTCTTGTAGCGGCTAAACTAACCTTCCTAGGGGGGCTAAAATGTATGTGTGAATCCCATTATTTTATCATTTCCTACCTTTCTGCTATGTATCATATTTCTCTAAATTATGTTTTTGAAGGTATGTTCATAGAAAAGTTAGGAAATATGATAAAATTCTGATTTTTCCGTGTTTTCTGGAAGTATTCGTGGAAGTAAATCTCGCTTTTTCTGGAAATATCCATAAAATTTGCAATTTTCAATGTTTTTTGAAATAAGATTTGCACATTTTTAATCAAATTAACCAAAAACACTAATACGCACAAAAATTTCCGTTTTCTATACAAAAAGTGAGTAAATTTTACTCACCAATTGTACACAAACACATGATTTTTGGAACGAAGTTCTTTATCGCGCGTGTGGCGACGGGGCTAGCCGAGAAATTGTGTCCCGTTAAATCTGAGCGTTAAATGCCTCCTCCCTAGCGCTCTGTGGTGCGTCATACGTACTGTAGTGCGCTGTGATATCAAACAACGCACAGGCATAAAGAACTTCGTTCCTTACGCGTGTTCGACTACACGTTTAGTTTTTTTTTGTATATTTTTATTGAAAGTTTCAGAAAATCCAAAAATCTATTTGCTCCTCGAAAATTTCTTTCCTATTTCCTATTGTTGCGATGACCATTTGCCATAATGACAATCAAACACCAGCTACAAGAAAAATTCGCTCTCAGAGCGCATTGTCTGTCCTTCAGACGTTGCAGTCATTCCAAAGCACATACGTTCCATGCGTCATTTGTCTGCTGTTGGAAAAAATTGGGTACAAGGTCCTGTATGGGATCGCGACATCTGGATAGTTATTGTCTGTGTTATTGTCTGTGATATGGCTGCATTTGCCGCTCACATTATCATTGACATAGATATTAGGTTTGAGTGAAAGGAATGCATGTAGTTGACATAAATGGTTCGTTATTCAGTCGAACGCATGATCTATGCAAATGATAATGTTAAGTTAGTATGTTCTATATATTGATTTTTTCGTAGAGGAATGCAATTATATGTTAATTCTTTTGGTTTGTGTCACCAGTATAAGATTGATCCATTTGGTTTGATTTTCGACTAATTTAGTACTTGTTATTTATCGGGGACACAAACCAAAAATTCACCCATGGTTGCATATTTCCAGGCAAAAAGCAAAACAATTGCACGCACACATTCTTCACAAAAGTATCATCTACGCTATACGTGTGCTCAATTCACACATACTCTCCCATTGAATTTTTTAATTTCAATTTAAAATTAAACTAATTTATAATTAAATTTAAGAAAAAATTTATTATGTGATGCACATAGAGGAAAAACTAATCTTTCGAATGGTATAATTTTTATGCTGGTAAGGCCACCTGTTTTCCTGTAAAAGGGATAACAAAAATACGTGTCGCCTATTTATATATAGATTTAATATTAGTAATTTTTGTTATTTGTTTTATTTTTTGTTCACATATTTTGTCAATTAAATATTTTCACTGTTATAAATATTCTTAGTTAATTCCACTAAATGTATGTGTTTATCTTTATATGTATTTTCAATTATAAATTAATCACTTCACTAATTATTCATGTTTCATATATTTTTATTGCAGAAAGTTATAAATTAATGGTAACAATGGAAAATTAGTTTACTAATCAATTGAAACACAATTTATTCTTAATGTTAAATATTTAATTCAACAATTTCACAACAATAATAATTAATTAATAGTTCTGGTTATTTATTTATTAATGACACACAAAATAATGATGCATTAAAAGTTCAAGTTAATCTTTATTAATTCAAAATTCAACAAATTATTATTAATTTAAAAACGTCTGCCAGCCAGACTGACTTAGTTCAAACTAACTTCTTAAAAGAGTTTAACATAAATTACAAACAATTGACAACTGAGTTCAATAACAAAGCCTTTTAAGAATGTAAATTAAACAAGTAGAACTCAGTAAATTTATTTATTCGTTATTAATTGTTTATATAAGTAAGCTCATCAGCAAAGCTATGATGGTGGCACATCCGCCACAATTAAATGATTATATACAAGTGATTCGAAATTCTTTTATTCGCTCGTACACGAAAGATATTCCCATGAGTCTATAAGTCCTTTCTTATAATTTTCGTTAACGTAGTGATACTGTATTTCAATATGTTTGGAATTTTTAGTGAAATTACCATACCTAGCAATCGTCAGAGCCCCTGAGTTATCCTCATATATTTTTACTGGTTTTTCAATATTTAATTCAAAAGTTTCTATCAACATGTTTTTAGAGAAAATAACATCTGTTACTGCCAATGTAACGTTTTCAGCACAAGTTGACGATTTAGTTACTGAGTTCTGTTTATGTGTTTTCCAGTAAATGACATTACTATATAGACGTATTACATAGCCTGTAGTAGATTTTCTGTCGATTCTGTCTCCAGCCCAGTCAGAGTCTACCATGAAATCTAACATATCATTCTGATTATTTTTTGCAAATGTTAATTTCAAATTTTTTGTTTTATAAAACCATTTTAAAACTCTTAACGCATATTCCATATGCGTTCTGTTATAGCAGTTCTGAAATCTACTCAGATAGTTTATGCTATAAGAAATGTCAGGTCTCGTTCCTGTTCTAATAAATAATAGTTCACCGAATAAATTTCCATAGTTTACATCAAAGTCAATTGGTTCAGCAGGTTGTAGATTAATTTTAAATTCTATTAATTTTAAATTCATTTCTATGCTATAAGAAATGTCAGGTCTCGTTCCTCTTCTAATAAATAATAGTTCACCGATTAAATTTCCATAGTTTACATCAAAGTCAATTGGTTCAGCAGGTTGTAGAATAATTTTAAATTCTATAGGTGGGAGTTTCAAATATTTTTGCATTCTGTAAATTATATTTGGCCGTCAACGATTCTATGTCGACTTAGGTCATTTTACCTGCTTCTTAATCATGATTAATTTCAATGCTTTTGTCAACACTTTTGTCTAGTATTTCACTTGTACATTGAGTCATGAGTTTGCAAAGATTCAAGAGTTCACAAATTTAATCCGTTTATATTTTTGTAATCGTTCAATACTCATGTTTATATCAAATATAATCATAAATCCACATTATACTTTTGTGTGTTGTCACTTTTAGATTCATGAACTATTTCACATATAGCTAATTATTTTGATTTTCTTTATTCTCTGACCTATGTGGCCTCGGAGATTTTCAGACATGTGGTCCTGGTTTTGTTACACTTATTCTTTGGTATTGCAAACAATAATTTCCATTATTTTTAATACTCTTACGTTTACCAACCACGCTCTGCCACCATGTTGAATAGAACATATATATAATAGTTAAATAAAGTAAACTTACATTTTATTATTGAACACTTTTCTTAGATAGATTCACATTGTTAACACTAACAGGCTCAGACTATGAATAAAAAGAAATGCGCTTGGTTGCACGCCTGTTGCTTGCAACCCAATCGACGCTGCATAGTAAAATAGAAATGATGCCAGCTGTGCCAAAAACTAGAGGGTGTAATTTACAATATTACAAAATGGTGAGATCCCCTCTGGAGATCTCTACTTCCTTTTTGGAGCCACTGTAGGTGGTTTTCATGGCAGAGCGGCCAGTTAACGTGCCTCCGCCGCATTCATGCCTTTCTCATGCAGGTGCTCCAGCCTTTTCCTGCAGGCTCCAGTCTGTTTGGGCTTTTTAGGCCCTTGGTTATGACGGGGTGGTCTTTCACCCTTCTAAGATTGATCGGAAGGATAAGTAGCCTCTTCTCCAGTCTTCGATGTTGAAGTACGAACCTGCACCATAGTTTGGCTGTTCTGAGATCTGAGAGCTCTCTGGGCTTATGTTTTTCTTGTTTTTATTTAAGGTATCCATTTTTGCTCCGACGAGAAGCAAGGGAAAATACAGTCACCTGCATCAAAGCCCCGCATACTGCAGGAAGGCTGATTGAAGCAAGAGCTCGCCTGGTATCCTGAGTTCGCTATTAAGGACTGAGCTTGCCCCTTTAAACCTTAGAGTTCCATTTAGTTGCTATTGGGACTGCGCAGCTTTACCCTGTGCTAAGTATACACTCTCTCCTCTACTGTAAATTAGATTACTGTAAATAACGATTGAATTAGAATTGAATATTGTACATCTCTTACATCTCTTTACTTAAAACAAACGGTTATGGGGCCAGTCCACGTGTGAGAAGAACGTGAGTGAGAAAAAGAACTAAATAACAAGCTATTTATATTTTATGAATTAATTGGACTTAAAAGAAATCAAAACTACTTCTTTGTATTTTGAAAAAGTGAATATGGCTGAATACAAATCCTAACGACTCCATCGTTTTAATGGTGAAAATTATCAACTGTGGAAAATGCATGAAGAAATTTTCATGACGGAAAATAAGTTAAGGCCTTATATTCTCGGTATCACATCTAGACCAGCAGTAAATTCAGAACGGTGGGTAGAAAAAGATGCTGAACCCAAAGCATTTAATATGAGAGGTCTGGAATTGGAACAACTTCAGTACCTCAGAAACTGCTCAACGGCTGCTGAGATGTGAAAAAGGCTCAAAACCGTTCATGCTGAACGAAGTGAGCAATCAGCAGGGGCGTTGCTGGAAAAATTCATGAATTGGCATAGTATTAAAGAAGAAAACATGGCTGACTAAGTGGCTAGAAAAACTTCGCTTGACACACGCCTCAAGGACATGGACATAGAACAGAAGGGGCCAATGGCCATAGCAAAAATTTTAAATAGATTGCCGTCGAAATTTGATCATGTGAAAACAGCATGGTACGCAGTACCTCGAGGTAAACAGACCATAGATGGACTCACGGATCACTTAGTCAATGAAGAATTACTCATAAATCTTCGCAGTAACAATGACAAAACTGTCCGAAGTGAAGCGTTTGTCGTAAGCAGTAATAATAACAGGAGCGATAAAATTCAGAAAAAGACTAGAAATCGAAAAGATATATGTAATTATTGTCACAAAGAAGTACATTGGGCCAGAGAATGTGATAATCGTCAGAGGGACAGCAAATCAAAACAAACAAGGCAGAAGACTACAGAACACGCATTAATACTTCAAAGTGAGTCGAACGGGACGATTCCAGATCATTCGAAACAAAATGCACATTTACTCACATCAAAATCGTCAACTAAAAATGACAAAATTGAAAACATGTGTTTTGCTGATTCTGGTGCTACAGATCGCTCACATGTCATTCCAGAAATAACTGGGCCCTGTTTCATGAAACTACAAATCTACAAGTCCACAAGCTACAAATGACAAGTAGCATTTTTACAAGTTTTTGTAAATTTCGTTTCTCGAAATAATCTACAAAACTTGTAATTTTAGGGACTTGTAGAATTTTTCTTAGAAGTTTGTAAGCTTGTAAGAGAAAGTCAAATGGTACAATTTAATGTTAGACGAATTGCAAAGGTTATAGGGGGTGTGATTTTTATCACGCCACAGGAATGCGGGCCTGTCTGGGAGAGATAAGGTTTTTTGGTGCTCTACCACACAAAAAGGATAAGTTGCTGATCAACCACCGACGACAAGCAGTTGCTACCGCAGTTACAGTTCCATCTTCGACATGAACAAAATTAACAGTAAATTGACTATTTTGGTGGAAATTCGGGACAAAAGGGATGTTCTCTTTGGACCTTTTTCCGACAAATTAAGCAAAGCCGACAAAATTGAAGCATGGAAATCCATACTAACGAAATGCCAGTCTCTTGGTTTGGTTGGGCCTGAGAAAGAATACCAGTATATCCGCGACACGTATTGGTCGAACATAAGAAGGGCAATATTAGTACGATTAAATTAGTAAATACAATTCATACTTATGTTTTTATTTCAGGCCAAAAGGGATAATGCATGTAAGACAGTAGCCGAAGGCGGAAAATATAAGAAATTGACAAAAATAGATGATATCGTTATGTAAATACTTGGTGCGGACTCCCCACTAAAAGAAGGTATCGGTTCTCGAGATTTGTTTGCGGAAGAGCAAACTAAAGAGCAAGTAGCAGCAACCTTACCAACCTTACGAATCGAAGAAAATGCTATACACCCGGCAAATGAAGTGGTATTAAATTCTAAAAAAAAAGAAAATTTCTTAAAATTGCGGTATTCGATTTAGATTCAGATTTAAATTCGTCAACAAAGGCTCCAGTGCGTGCCGAGATATAGAGGAAAGGAATCTATCTTGAAGAAGAAAATGGAGCTTCAGTTGGAGCATCTAGAATTAGTAAATAACAAATTAAAATTAGAAATTTTGGAAATTGAGCAGAAGGTAAATATTGCGCCATCGAAACATATCAAAATATTTGAGAAGTTACAAGAAACATCAGTGGAAGGTGACCCAAAATTTTTATTCTTAAGTCAAGACAATATTATGATTGATGAAATTAACCAGAGAATTGTTAATCAAGAATAAAAATTAAGAATTTTTGTTGAAATAAAATAAATTTCTAAAGTAATTGAGAATTATTTCAAATCTTCTTTGATCCTCCTTGATCATGTGAATTTTCTGCGGCGTTAAGGTCGTCGGAGATATTGTCATCATTAGCTTGGTCTTCATCGAGATCGATATTTGGAACTTCTTGTGGAAGCCTGGAGTAATTACACAAAGTTACACAGTTCCGTCAAGACATCCGCAGACCATTGGCATTCCTTTGATTGCGAAAAAACGTTCTACAGTGTCTTGAACATTTACTGGCCATTTGACGTAGTCTGCGAACATAGTATTGTTGACAGCTTCTACGGTATTCCGAACAATTCGCCATACACTTGCTTTACTAATGCCATGCATATCAGCAATTGCATGGTATTGAGCGCCTGTCCTCATCCAGTGTAGAGCAACTTGCAGCTGCAGTTCGGCGGATAACGCTCTGCTTCTTTCTGTTACCCTTTGTAAATAGGGTCCTAATAGGTCCACCAGACCTTGAAATTTTTGTGGACTCAGCCGAAACCTTTCATTATATTCATAAAACATTTTCATACGAACATAATCGATCCTCCTCCTAAATATTTGACGCCTTCTTATCACTACTTCGTCTTCACTGGAGTCACTAGACCACATGACACCTTTTTATAATGAAAACCTTTTATTTAAACTAAAATATATGCTTTTAAACGCATACTACTGAAATAAACACGTTTTCTTAGGGACTCCCGAGATTCTATAAATTTTTCGTACAAATTCACAAGTTACAACTGGCAGCGTTTTATTTGTGAAACAATAACGCAATTACAAGTGTGATGAGCCCTGTTTCATGAAACTACAAGTCTTGTAATACGAGCAAATTTGCTTGTAAAATCAAACGATTTTACAAGTGTGCGTTACAAGTGTGCGTTTCAATTTTTGGCCGAATATAATCAAGGCAAGCGGTGGTTTAGATTTAAGCAAACTTAATCGAAGCAGGCTTTGAAGACCCTATTGTTAGATCAAATTTCAATGAGATCCTAGTAGGCTGATATTAGGTTTACACTTAGTCCGGAGTTCTTCTGGAAATCAGTTGAACTCAACAATCGAACGAGAATACAGCGATTATTATAAAGTGAATAGGTGAAAAACAAGAGCAAATTAGAATTTCTTTTAATTATTTTATTGAACCTTCGAATTTGCAGTTCAAATAATAACAATTTTTATATAGAGTGAGTGTATGTAAACATTATAGAGTAAATTGTATGCAGAGTGAGTCTAATATTTAAATAGAGTGACTCTTTAAAGACTAGCCAGTGATTTAAGTATAAAACACAAGACAGGACTTAAGGATAAATAGGTCAAGACAAGGCAAGGGCGAGTCAATCACAGAGTTTTGATAGTTTCTAGTTATTTTTAATGGCACAAAAGTTAATGAAAGCAATATTTCAAAAGTTATGTAAAATGTGGTGTTATTTTCTCTTTGAAACGGGATGAATAATAACGTGCAATAGATCCATTATGGAAGTAGTTCGCGATGAATGGCCGGCCTTAAGATTCAACTTGGTTGAAATGATCTTAATAAGGGATACGAGGTTGGTTTCAACCTGCATCCAGTGACTGAATTACGAGGTTGGTTTTCACCTGCACTCAGTCTTATCTTTGTTTATCAGATGGGTTGGTTTTCACCCTCTGATTGTTTGAAGGAAAGGATCATAATTATTTTGTTTTATTTATATATCAACTTCATAAAAGTTCAAATTATATAAAAAAAGCAAAAGAAATAAAACCGAAAGGTCCAGTCAAGGTCCGCGCCTTAACTTTTCCGTGAAAACTTCGGGATAAAATAATAATAAGTGTTTCTTATTAGTATGTTCTTAAATCAATGTCTCTTATTCAATGGTTATATAAAGTAATACGATGCTAGAAAGATAAATGACAAGTTTATTTATTCGCGCTTTTTTCCATTTTTCCTTTAATGCTGCCGTAGCTCTGACATTTACTCGGCACTAAACACTTCAGGTTTTTGTGAATTTGTTTTGACGCAGGCTCTCTCTGATTTTCATTGTATTCAATTCGGCCCATATTTACGACTCATATGAGACAATATTTTTAATTTCTTTTTTCAATTTTCATTTAATACCGATTTTCATTTATACTTCACCGACTTTTTTTATTGTTTTAGTTTAGGTCCTAGTAGTTCTTCTCAAACTCCTTGCAGCGACTCCCGAACGGACGTCCTACATGATCGCGTTCTCACGCTACACTGATTTATAATTTTACGCAACGATTATTAACAACAATCATGCGTAAGTGTACTAGCCCGATGGCGTGACGCGCAAAACGAATGCTGCACGAAAAACGCGTACAGAAATTCTTCATCCATTGTGACCTCAGCAGTTGTTAACGCATTATTAGCCTCGTAGCTATTGGCGACTGAAATCTGACGGTACACTTTACCGCAAGAAAGTTTGGCTGGCTATCAGTGTACTTAACGAGCGTAAAGACGTTTTAACGTCAAAAAACTTACAACCAAATTTTTGTGCTAATATGTTCTTTAATTATCAAGCTATTAATTACAACGGTTATGGAGAGTAGTACGGTTACAGAATGGATAAATCACAAGTTTATTTTTTTCCGCCGTTTTTTTATTTCTTCTTCGATGCCGCCGTAGGTCTCACACCTGCTCGGCACTAAACATTTTTGGTTTTTAATATTAAGTTTGATGCGGGTTTTCTAGGGTTTGAGTTTTTTATAATTCGGTGCATATTTACTCCTCATTTGAAACGATGTCTTCCATATTTTCTCGATTTTCAAATTCATAACGATTTCTGCCTATATTTCGGAGAATATTTTTATTGTTTCACTTTAGGTCCTGGTAGCTCTTTTCATGCTCTTCACACTGATACCACAATCAATGTCCTAGCTTAACGACTTCTTGCGCTACACTCACATATATCCTCACACAACGCTAAAAAACAACAATCACGCCTGGGTGCTTACACTAGCCCGATGACGTCACAGGAAAAACAAGGGCCACACAATACGTACGTACAAACATGATTTAACCACTGTGACCTCAACCGTTGTTATCGCGTTATTAGTCTCGTAGTTATTAACGATTGAAAAATGACGGTGTTTTTTAACACAAGAATGTTAGACTGGCTACCAATGTACATACTCAACGAGAAGAAAGACGTTTTCACGACAAAAAGAAATATGAGATATCCAATATATAAATATATAATACAATTTGCTTATGATATTACAGAGGAAAATCGATGACAAACCTATTTATCTATCTATAGACTAAGACTACTGTAAAATAATATGAGGAACGAAAAATTTGTTGTGTGAAATAAAAGAGAAAGAAATAAAAATTTACTATGACCATTCGGATCAGCGAGAGTTTGTGTAAAACTATCCATTCAATTGGCGCAAGAGTGTGCCAGAACAGTTCCTAATAGCCTAACGGGCATCAATTATGCCCTCCGCATCCTGAAGGAAAGAGGCTGCACGATTATATGTGCGTATCATGCGGTTGATGGGTTCCATTCTGCCAAACTCCGTGTGATGGAATCTAAGAACGAGAGGATCACCCGATCTAAGATTAAGGCCATTGTGGCAGGGGTCAACCTGGTCGCAGATGTAAGGAGAAGGGATGTAACCCTGGATAATGCCGTGCATAAAAAAGAAGTCTGCCAAAACACGGTGTTCAGCGAGAGATTGGAGATTAAGGAGGTGGAGACGGTTCACATATGGGGGAAGATGAAAGGGATAGGACCAGGAAAGGTGGGAAAGGGCAATATGAAGGAACCGTTTTTGGACCGCCTCAACACGTTCGATGTGAACTTGATGATAAGGTAACCTGAGAAGCATATTCAAGGATCGGAAGAACCAGGGAGGTGAACAGGGTCAAAAATGTATAAGGATCCGCAAGTTCTCTCGACCACCTAGAGATGAAGCCAAGCATGACTCTCGCTTTACTAACAACAAGATTTAGATGTTCCCGGAAGGAAAGCTTCGAATCAAGGAGGACGCCCATATCCATAGTGGATTCTACCGACCTAACCGCAATACCATTTATACAAAAAACGTGAGGCACGTAGTTACGCTTCCGATAGAAAGAGATGTGTTCACATTTAGAGATATTAAGATTTAGATTGCTCTTAGAACACCATGTTGTGGGACGATCGAGGTCTTGTTGCAGCTTGAGGTAATCATAAGGAGAAACTATGTTCTTAAAAAGTTTGGTGTCATCAGCATACGAAAGAACCACGGAATTGTGAATAACTTTGCAGACATCATTCGCAGCAACCACATAGAGAATCGGACCAAGGTGACTACCTTGGGGAACTCCGCTTGTTGCCGTGATGGATGTGGAGAGGGTGGATCTAAGGTGAACACGATAATTACGGTTGGATAGGTATGAATTAATCCAACTAAGAAATGAGTCTGGGCATCAAGCTAATTTAAGTTTAAGGGATTAAAGGATGGGGAATGCTGTCGAAGGCTTTACTCCTATCAGTGAAGATAATTTCGACAGCTTCGCCCCGCTCAAAAGCATTGAGGGCGGAAGAGGTGAAGTGGACAAGGTTTGTGATGGTGGATCTACCTTTGAGGAACCCATGCTGGTGTGGAGCAACAAGGGATGAGAGGAAGGGGTATAGTTTGTTAACGAGACTTTTTTCGAAAGTTTTAGGGATCGTGGATAATTTTGCATAAGGCCTGTAATTCGAAACAAACAACAACAATTACTCGTCCTCAGTAATGTGGAGGATAGAAAATACGGAGGAGAAGGAAGGATTGAGGTGAGTAAAGTATTGCATATCAGGAACAAATTGACATTTAAGGAAGGTAGAGGAGCAGAAGGATGCAAAAGAATTCGCAATGGATAGGGGATCATCGAGCTCTTCCTCAAGATAGGAAAGAGACTGAGGAAAGTTATCACCTGTGCGTTTCCTTTTGGAGTTCGCAAAGGAGAGAAACAGGCGAGGATTCGAGGAAAGGTTAGATTTGACGGACGGTAGGTAATTATTATAGCACATGTCAACTAATCAGGAAAAGTCTTTACACAATGCACTAAACTGAGCAAAATCTACAAGAGAACCAGAGCGAAAATATTTTGACCAATAGGAGTTTCTTTTGTTCCTAAGAAACTTGACTTCTTAAGAATAACATATGGGAGAGGAGTCGACTGGGGGTGGCTTGGATGAAGGCGTGGTGGCGGAGATAGAGTTACGCAGGAGGTCATAAAACTGGAAGAGGGAGACAATATAGGGAACCGTACATTCAATTTTGTGGAGGTGGTCATTAAGAGTCGTCCAGAGGAGATGAAAGCTAGTTTTACGAAAGTTAAGGATAGGTTGCAAATGGGAACAATCAGAGTATGTTGGAGAGGAGTGGGCGACACAAAAAGTAAGGGGAGGATGATGCGTGTCTATGTTACAGAGGATGTTAGAAGAGGGGGAAACGTTCACATTGTTCGGGTTATTCGTAAAAACTAGGTCCAGCAGACGGGAGTTCTGGTTTCGGACAGGATTCATTTGGAATAAATAGAGAGAGAATAGGAGTCGAAGAGTGTCGTTTCAGCATGAGAGGTGGGATTAGAGAATGATAAGCTATTAGTGTCAGAGCATGGACACCAATCAAGGTGGGGGAGCAGATCTTATTTCGGGGCTATGGCAATGGGAAGACTTGTAGTCCTGGTTCCACTAATTTTGATTTGAAAGTCGATGAGGTGAAAGCGAAAATTAAAGCTTTGATAGTTGATGAAAACGAACATGACTTTCCATTACTAGTTGGTCGAAATTTCACTGAACTTCCCCTGATTATGTTTAAAACGGTTAAAAAGTCTCTATTAGTCAAACATGGCACAATTATCCCTCCGTATCATAAAGGTTTGGTTAGAAACACAACAGCTGATTATGTTGGAGATCTTTATGTCCAAGGTAGTATTCGAATGCAAGGAAGTAAGGAAACAGCCGTAACCCATGTTGTTCTTCGTGTAAGGGAAAACAAAAACATAGGTTCTTCCAGTAACAAATTTTTCGGAGCACGACATTGTCCTCAAGGCTCGAAAGGTAGTGGCCAGGTGCTGGCCATGCATCGAAGAGGTTGAAGATGACTCAAACATATTACGTATTGACAAAAGTCAATTACCTCCATTGAATAGGGATGATATCCTTATTGGGCCAATTCCAGACGAACATACAGAAATAATGTTTGATTTGCTACAAGAGTATCGTGATTGTGTTGCAGAAACCGTCGAGGACCTGGGTTGCGCTATCTCCGCTCAAATGGACATAAGATTCAAAGACGATACGCCATTCTCTTAACGTCCTTTCTGCGTAGCAAAGGCAGAACAAGATATAATAGGTGATATCGTTGGAGAACTTCTTGAATTATATATCATACAGGAATCTTCGTCTGATTATGTATCACCCGTCCTTTTTGTCAGGAAGAAGAAGGCATTGATTACCGGAAATCAAATTCTCTAACTGTTCAAAACCGGTATCCTTTGCCCAGAATTGATGACCAAATTGATCGATTGAAAAATGGGGAGTAGTTTACTAGCCTGGATCTGAAACCGGGCAATTACCAGATCCCAATGACGGAACATGCTAAAAAATATACCGCCTTTTCGATTCATGCTGGTCTACACATATGAGTTTAATTGTATGCATTGCGGTCTGACTAATACTCCACGATGTTTCCAAAGGCATATGAACAGGATTCTGGGACTAGTAAATGATATAGCGCTTTTTATCTGGATGATATGTTGATGTGGATGATATATATCTTTTTGTATACGGTGTCTATTTAATAAAAAGAATAGCGGGACAAAGAAGGGATTCCTTCATCCGATACCAAAACGAACGTTACCAATGAAAACAATACATATTGACCATTTGGCGCCTTTGCCAAACAGTAAAACAGGAAATTCGTATCTGATAATGGCTGTTGACTCTTTCACAAAATTTTTGATGATAAAAGCAGCAAAATCAACGAAAACCAAACATGTCTTGGAATTCCTCAAAGATTTATCTTCAACGAATGGAAGTCCTCACGTTATTAGATGTGACCAAGGAAGTTCGTTTACAGCAAAAAATTTTCTTCGTTCTGCCAACAGAATGACATACGTCATACTAAAAACGCAGTAACAACATCGCGAGCCAATGGTCGGGTGGAAAGATTAAATCAATCTATTTTAAATATATTATTAACCAGTATATAAGAAGAGGAATTATGGGATCAAAACATTAAAAACACCCAGTTCGCCATCAATAACGTGCAGAATAGAACCACAGGAAAAACTCCAAGCGAATTACTGTTTGGACACAAACCAAGATGATGCGCTATTGAAAGATGAAATAGAGGTTGTGAAGGGGATGATTAGTAATTTAGTGGAAGAAAGTGAAAAAGTGGCTGAAAGGGTAATTGAACAGCAAGAAATCCAGAAGCGACATTTTGACAAAAAAAGAAAACCACCGACTCAATATAGAACCGAAAGACCTAGTCAAGGTCCGCGCCGTAGATTTTCCGTGAAAAATTCTGGATAAAATTATAATAAGTGTTTCTCATTAGTATGTACTTAAATCAATATCTCTTATACAACGGTTATATAGAGCAATACGATGACAGGAAATATAAGTCACAAGCGTTGTGACCCGCAGCACCAGCTAAAAAGAAGGAAGATTAGCATAACATAATAATCATAATAATAAAAACACGAATCACCAACCATACCCATAACACCGGATAACCTAAAAAACAAAGTACACAAAAAAATGCCATTTTACGCACCACTCTAACCCAACATGAGAAGTGATTTTATGTCCACATTGACAAAGGTAATACGCAACAGTTCAACATATAAACATAAGAAAACATTTTAATATTTATATTATTATTGGAGACTTAAATGCTCACCATATTGAAGTGCTCGTCTGAAGCACCGACCAATAATGCGTGAGATAGTAAAGATAACAAAGAGCACCAATCAGTGCTCTGTGATCATCCAAATGACAACACTCCTGTTCAATGTTAAGACAATAACTGACTTTATTCAATCGTCATTTATAATGGTTTTTCTAGATTGAACTTAAGTTTAATAGCCTCATGGGAATTAAGTTCCCATGAGAACCAAAATTGATGAAGAAATGATTACACTTAGTTCTAAGTATCGATTCTTCATATGTCCCCTATGTTCCAGGTATATTGTGCAACTATGCTAGGTAAGTGCATCATGTAAGTACATAATCTAAATTTCTGTTTTAATACTTATGCTAGTGATTGTCTTCACTAATTTGTTATAATGTGTTGCGCTAATGTGTTACAATGTATAATGTTATAATGTTCCTATAAGTGATGTGCCGAGTACGGCTTGAATCGAGTCAGACTCGATTCCTGATTTGGACTCGCCTACTCGAGTAGGAAATACTACCAATTTATTTTGATTCGAGTACGCCGGACTCGATCCCGGTAATCGAGTCTGGAAGAATCGGTTCGCTGACTCGATTCCATTATGCGATTCCATCTTACTCGAGTCAGGAAGAATCGATTCGCTGACTGGATTCTATTATGCGAGTCCAACTTACTTGAGTCTAGTTTTCGTTCTGTAATTTTTCGCATCGGCAATTTCGGTTTGTTTATTTTGTCCTTTCCTTTGTACTTGATAAAATGGTGGGTTGTTCCCAAACATGCTAACGATTGCGATAACTAGCATGGAAACAACTCGAAGGATCGTGAATCCTTTTTCTTTCTTTGTTTTTACTCAGATGTACAAAGATTTTAACTACCGTAAACTAGACAGTTTAATTTTAAACGTCTTAAAGTGCAGTTTAATTGTTGTTATGATATTATGTTACTATGTTTTTTTAATAATTGATAATTGATAACATGTTTGATTTATTATCGTTATGTCATTATGCTAAACCTACCTGCTTTTTGAAATTTACTCCTTTCGATTTTTCGTTTTTGTTCTAAAATCGTTAACGAACTCGAATTCTGGACTCGAATTTCTAGACTCTTGTTCCGGACTCGAGTTGCCAGACTCGTGTCAGCATTCGAATACCAAACATAGAACTCGAGTACTGGACTCGAGTCGCGGAATCGAGTCATGACTCGAATACTGTATAAATAGACTCGAGTCGACTCGAGTCTTCAAAACAGCGACTCGGCACATCACTAGTTCCTATGCTAAATTTGATCGTACTAAAGTGTCTTTGCTAATTTTTAACAGGGTGATTATTTCATTATTAAAAAGGGTGATCCATACATCCCCACCGTTTAAGAAAAAATTTTTAGAATTTATTTTGGGTTTTTAAAATTTTTTCTTTTTTGTTAAAGCTTTGCTCTAAATACTGACATTAATCATTAATTATGCATTTAATTTTTGTCCCGTGATTTTCTCACGCTTCTTTGCTGCTTGCCATTATTTTGTTCGATGATTCTTCTGGTTCTGGCATCTCTTGTTGTGGAGAATCGACCCCTCCTTCTTTCGTCACGTGATTTACGTCTCTCGCTTTGCCAAATCATCATTCGAATTTCGTCGCCGGCTCTAAATGCATCATCTATTTCTTCTTGACTGCGAATTCGCTCTTCTTCCGGTTCATCCAGCCTTAGTTCGCTGAACAATTTTGCTGTTTCTTCAAAGATTTCATCCCAGTTGACTTCTTTCTGGTTTGTACTCTGACAATGATAATAATATATTATATGTTACTACAATAATGATGATTACATTTGTTATACGAGACTTAAGTATGTTTTTATTTACTATCTTATCGCTATTTTTTTTTTTTTTTGTGAAGTGAAAACTTCTTTAGCGGCGTTGTACACTTTTTTTGTAATGGGTAAAAAATGTTAAACTCGCGTCAGGACACGTGACCTGATCGAAAATTCGTAAGACGGATGGAGAGTAGACAGCTGGCGTGGCGTAGCAGAGGGAGTATCCCTTTCTCTTTCTACGGCGCGGCGAAAATGTATGCCTGCGCCGGCTGCTTCGTTTAGGCGGCGCAGGGCGCTTGCGCGAATGGTCGTGTGTGTTTATGTTACAGCGTGCCACGGATGGTGACAGCTGATGGCTCGACCGTCTGTGTAGTGGCCACACTGTTGTTTATTCGTGAAATTCGTGTATATAAAGTGTTTAAAATATGGAAATTGAACAAAGTGCATCTATTAATGAAAAAAGTGACGAAGAAATAGCGAAAGAAAATGAGTAAGTACTTTATAAATATACTAGATGAAAATTTAATTAATTTTCATTTTTTAATTAATATAATTTCATTTTATTATTGAGGTTTGGTTAGGTTTAATTAATTTTCATTTATTAATTAATGTAATTTTATTATCAAGATTAGGTTTCGATCGAGTCTACCGTAGTGCTTGACGAAATTATTAATATAGATACATATGTACTTACAAATTATAGATGTAATATTTGTAATATGTTTATACTTTATAGCATTAACCTATATTTTCATAACATTACAATAAGCACATGTGCGGTGTAGGTTTACCAAACAAATAATTTCGAATGCAAATAAATGAAATAAGATAATAATAAATAATCTCCGTTTTTTAGAGAAAGAAAAGAAAAAGAAGAACGAAATCGAGAATACCAAAGGGCATGGCGTCAGCGTAAAAAAGATTTGAAGAAAAAAGATTCGAAGGAAGAGAAAAAAGAAGAAAAAAGAAAAAGACATCGTTAGAATCAAAGGGCATATTATTACAAAAGGTTTAAAGGATAATGACAAAAATGTAGAAGAATTGTTCCAAAAGAAATTAGATGATTTGCAAATGTAATTTAATTTCATATTTTAAATATTGTAATATATATATATATGATTCATATTGTTATTATTTTATTTTATTTTATGATTTCTTTGTTTTTTTCGCAGGAAAAAAAAGAAATTGGACAGTAATGAAGACCAAGAGAATGTTGTGCAATGCAGGGCTTCTCAAAATTTAGAAAATGTACAGCTCGAACAAAATCAATTCCTCACCCAACAACTTCGTATATATGAAGAGAGTCACGAATGCATTACCCCCAAAGTCATTCTACACAGAACTACAGATATTCTAGGTGATGGTAATTGTCTTTTCCACTCACTCATACATGTTCTGCAACTTCAAATTTCAACTTGTGATTTAAGAAGACAGTTACGTGATTCACCTTATTTAAACTCCTGCCACAATCCACAGGAAGCATATAACATACTCTCAAGAAACAATGAATATGGAGACTTGGATTGTTTATACTTGTTTGCAAAAATTTACAATCAAAATATTTGTGTGCATTACCACTATTTCAACGTAATTTCAAAAAATGAAGACACTCGCTTCTGTCATTTTAAAGCAAATGATACACATAATTGGATTCTTCTTGATCTTCGTGAGCTGCACTTTACGCCTTACTTCTCTGATGATGAAAAGAAGAAAGAAGATGAAAGAAAACAAAAGCAGAAAAACAAAGAATATTCTAAGCGGTATCGAGATAAAAAAAGAACATCAAATTTACAAACAGGCCCGTTCGCCAGAGATGTGTTGGATGTACAACCAGTCATTCATACTTCACAAATTGCAGGCCCGTCCACCAGAGGTGTGCCATATGTTCCACCAGTTATCTGTAGTTCCCAAATTGCAGATTTATTGTCGAGAGATGTACCTTCAAGTCTATCAATACATTCTAACTACAATTCTATCGAAGATAGAGTGCGTCAAAGGCATTTTCGTTCTCAAGTTGTTGAATCATCTCCACCTAATATACATCTTCAAACATATTCTGCTTTTCAACATAATTCTTCTGCTCATCGACAATTTGAAAATGATTTTGTTGATAATGAATTTGGTCATGCTTGTGACATTTGTGACAGACTGTGGTTTAGAAAAGATTTGAAATATTTGCAGAATAACGATGCAACTCAAAAAATTGAATTTATAAGAACATTGCTCTCAAAGATTGCTATACTAAAAATAAAAATATGTTTGACTTGCTTTACAGCCATTCATAAGGAACGTATCCCACCACTATCAGTTTACAATGGATTCAAATATCCACCACTTCCAGACTGTCTTAAAGACTTTCCTTTGGACTTGGTAACTGAAAGACTTATATCGCCAAGGATTCCATTTATGCAAATTCGAAGGCTTCGGCATGTTCACGGTCAATATGGAATATACGGACAGTTGATAAATGTTCCGATTGAAGTAAACACAATGGTGCATCAGTTACCAAGACAAGTGGATGATGATCATGCTATAACAGTTCACATTAAAAGGAAAAAAATTCACAAATCTAGCTACGTGTATGGTATAGTGACCAAGAGAAAAATAAAAGTGTGGTTACGATATTTAAAAGATACTCCTCTTTACAAGTCCTACGGTGTTTTAGTTGAAGATGGTTTTTTGAATGATAGAAGTTATGACGTTGAAGATGAAATCATCTTTGATGAAGATGGCGACAATGACATTTTAGAACAAATACTCATCGAGGAAAGTTTAATCGCACAGCAGCAAACATTGATGTGGAACGACGATATGTACTTGAGAATCGGTCCAGGTGAAGGTAGTTTTTTATTTTTATTTTCATGTTTCTTTAATTTATTGAACAAGAAGATACATAATATATATGATTTACTTTTGCTTTCATTTTTAGGTAATGCTCCAAAGAGTTTGCTATTTGATGAACATGCTGAAGAATTATCTTTTCCACAAATATATTTGGGACAATTCAGAGAATTTAGGGATGCGGTCACACCCTTCATGATGGCTACGAGTGAATTAAGGAGATCTGATAGACGAGGAGTAACCCTTCAACACTTGTTGTACATGGCTATGAAAATAATGAGAAATAGAATTAAGGACTCTCTTCATATTGCATTCAAGCATGTCGGCCAAGGTATTGCAATAACTAAAGAACAAATACAATTTGCTGATTATATTCACGGCTGCATTGAAACTAATTTGGCATTCCTTCGTTCTATTCCGAATTCAGCATACTATTGGGCAGAAAGGAAAAGAGATCTTTTGGCTATGATTCGTCAATATGGTAAGCCAACTGTTTTCTTTACCATAAGTGCTAATGAAATTGGATGGCCTAAACTATTACAATTGTTGCATAATTTGAAAAATAATGCGAAAATATCGGTTGAAGAGGCTGCAGATTTGCATTTTATTGAGAAAAGCACTCTTATTAATGAAGATGCCATAACATGTGCTATATACTTCAATAAGTTAGTCGAAATTATTTTAAAAATATTACAATCAAAAAGGCACAGTCCTTTTAAAAAATACAGGATTTTGCATTACTTTAAAAGAATTGAATTTCAACATCGAGGTAGTCCACATGCGCATATTTTAGCTTGGTTAGATAATGCCCCAGAAGACGCCCTCAACAGAGATTATAATGAAGCTATCGGCTTCTGGTGATATCCGATTACAAACTCATAAGCATACTTTTACTTGCTATAAAGGTATAGCATCGAGACGACAACAAAAATGTAGATGTGACGCTCCGTTTATGCCAGTTAAGAAAACCATGATTCTGACGCCTATGCCAGATACAGAAAATGGTTTCAAACAGTACAAGGCTAAATATAATTCAATCCAAAAAAACTTGGAAAAATACGAATACAATGGTTTTCAATCTTTCTACGATGAAAATAATATTGCTTCAGATGACGAATATGTCAACATTATTCGAGCAGGAATTAATAGACCACGAGTTTTTCCAAAACGTGAACCATGTGAAAAGTGGAATAACCCATTTAATCCCTTCATATTCAACGTTGTCAGATCCAACACTGATTTCCAATTTATAACTGAAGAATATTCTTGTGCAGCTTACGTGGTCGAATATGTTAACAAAACTAACAGAGGTGTTAGCAATTTACAAAGACAAATAATTGAAATAATGGATGAACATCCTGAGTTTAATTTATTTGACATTACTAAAAATATTAGCATTAATCTTTCGAACCACACTGAGATGACGAGTCAAGAGGCTGCATGGTATTTATTGAGAAAACCAATGTCAAAAAGTTCAACTGTTATTGTCTATATACCAACCATTTGGCCAGTCGAAAGGCGTAGAATAAAGAAGACAATGAAAGAATTAAGTGAACTAGAAGATGATTCAACCGACATATAGAAGGAAAATTGGTTCGACAAGTATGAGAAGAGACCTGAAGATTTAGCAGGTATTTCTCTTGCTCAATTTGTTGCTAAATATTATGAAAATAGCAAGGGTGACTATGTACTCAGGGAAGAACCAAAAGTTATACGATATCGCAATTATGATATGGGTACAGACTACAATGAGTATCGGAGAGAAATGGTCACCTTGCACCTTCCGTTCCGTCATGAAGAATCGGAAATTCTTGCAGAATCGCGATATCTTCAGTTATACGAAGAAAATGAGGCACTTATTCTAGATCGAAGAAAAGAGTTTGAATCAAATCTTGACATCGAAAAAACATTGGAAATCTACAGGAAGTTATGTCGTGAATATGTTTCCGATCATGAAGAAGAGATAAACGACGTCGTTGGTAGAATTCCTAATGAAAATCCATTTGCTGAATTATATGACAATCCAAACGCAGATTTAAATGATGATTTACGCCTTGCGTTGTTCGATAAGCTTGGATCAATTGCTAAAAAGAAAGATAATATCTTACCTTATCCAGAATTTTATGGGCTTATGCGCAAAGCAAACGAGGAACAGCGAGAAATTTTGTTTCACACTATACATCATTTAATATCAAACAACGAGCCAATGCGAAAATCATTGTTGGTATATTTGACTGGGCCAGCTGGTAGTGGTAAAACGTTTGTAATAAAAGCACTCATGGAGATTTATAATAGATTTTCCGACACGGATGGAATTTTCAACGCATACATTGCTTGTGCTTCAACTGGAGAAGCTGCTACAGCCATAGGTGGAACAACGGTGCATAATGCTTTAAGTATATCGCTCTCAAGGCTGTTGCCACTCAACATCGAAAAAGCTCATCAATATAGAGCGCTATTTGAGTTCATTAAGGTTATTATCATTGACGAAGTAAGCATGGTTTCAGCAGAATTATTAGAACAAATTAATGAACGTTTGAAGCAAATCACTGGCTTGTTTACAAAAGCTTTTGGTGGATTGGACGTGATCCTTATCGGAGATTTGCGCCAATTAACCCCTGTAAAAGCCACACCGATCTTCAAGCAAATTAAAAAAAAACTTACTGGTGAATCAATTTGGCGAAAATTCCATCAATTCGAACTCAAGAAGGTAATGCGCTAAGAAAATAGACTCTTTGCTGTCATTTTAACAAAAATCGGTGATGGGTTCATTCTAACAGAAGAAGAATTAAATATGATAGAATCCAGATTTGTAACTAAAGAACACGCACAATCAGAATGTCCGGAAGGAACTAGACTTATGTTTACGAATAATAAGATTAACGAATACAACAGTACAATTTTGAACAGTTTTGAAAATAAAATTGTTTCATTGGCATCGGATGTTTTCGTTGGTTGTCATAATGCAGAGCAAGAAAATTTTGTAAGACAGAAGTTACATAAAATGAAACCTGACGAGACTGGTGGATTACCTTATGAACTAGTTCTAGTTCCTAACCGACCCTATATGATAACTATAAACATAGATGTCTCTGATGGTTTATCTAATGGCACTGTAGGAAAATTACTTCTCATAGAATATAATAAATATGATGAAATCACAAGACTTTGGTTCAAATTCTCAAAATCCATTGGTCAAAAACGTGCAACAAAATTTAGAAGCGACATTGCACGCTTGAAAATCGACAAAGACGCTGTTCCAATTTCTTTACAATCATCGTCAATACCAACAAAAATAAAACAATAGTGGCAAAAAGAAAACATTTTCCACTGATTTCGGCTTTGGCAGTGACAATTCACAAATCCCAAGGAGGTACTTTCGATGCTATTGTTTATGAATACAATCGTTCTCATTCAAGAGAATTGGTGTACGTTGCGTTATCAAGAGTAACTAGTAGAGAAGGTTTGTTCTTAGTCACTGAAGAAAACTCGAGGGCGAGCTGGAAATTTTATCATGGCTGAGTAGGAAACGCACAGGTGGAAGATTCAAACGCAACAAAAAATCAAAAGAGATCAACAACTCATCGAGAAGATTTATCAATTGAATTGAAACCATTACGTGAAAATCCTTTGCAAACCATCACCAAAACACTTCTAGATTTTATTTCTAAGAATAATAGATTGTCTATTTTTTCATTCAATTGTCAAAGTTTACGTGCGCATGTAGATGATCTAGCAACTGACGCTCTTGTTAAAAAGATGAATGTGTTAATTTTATCAGAAACTCATATGGCTAACGATGAAATAATTGACATTCCGAACTTCAACTTTGTTGCGAGTTTCAGAAGAAATAATCGTCCAGCGGGAGGAGTAGCTATTTATCAAAATATGAACACAGTTCATTATTGCACAAATTATATGGATGTGCATGTGAAATACAATAGCTTGTTTAATGCTACTGTTTCTGATATCGGTGATATTTGTATAAGTCGTTGCCACTCTGGTGATAATCAGTTCACTATTATGGTTGCTGTTTACATCTCTCCAGATAAGTCATTGCGTGCTATACGAGACTTCTTGTGCGAAAATTTATTCATTTATTCTCATGACGCATCTGCATTGCTTAAAAAAAAATTGGAAAAAGCTTTGATGAATTGCCAATGATTTTGAGTGGAGATTTCAACATAAACTTTGCAGACGATAAAAATCAACTATTAATTGAATTTTTATATAATGAATTTGGTTTAACTATGTCAAATGATCGCCATCTTAGCACAACGAAATACAAAACTGCTATTGATGCGGTCTTTATTAGACATTTAAATAGGTGCGAATCAAAACTGTTCGTTTCTTACTTCAGCTATCATAAACCGATCGTATCAGTTTTAGAGATTGGCGATGATGATGGTCGTCGAAATTATGGATGGAAGTTGATTTTTCTGAGGGATAAACTTTTTAATGTAACATAAATTGTCATGTTTGTGTACGATAGCGCAATAAATAAATATTGTATTCTACCACATAAAAGATAGTACTTTTATTCTGATAATTAAAGCAATTCGTGCAAAATTATTCCATAACCATTCCAAAATATCCAAAACGCACAACGTTAATACTTAAGTTTTCACTTCTGCCGGCACTCCCGGAGTGCAACCCGTCGTTTTTTTTTTTTAACCAATTGCTTTTACCCTATTTTTGTGCACATATTTAATCTTATCTTCTATCCTTAATTTTACGTTTACATCATCTATGTCCAATACTTCAAAAGGACCATTGTATTGCTTATTTTATTGTTTCTTATTTTCATTTTTTAGCAGTACCCTGTCTCCTATTTTTAGTTTTAGTGGCTTAGCTGATTTTTCAAAATGATATTTTCTTCTTATTTTTGTATCATTTAATATTACTTTGTTCAATTTTGTAATGATTTTGCAACTTTCCTTATGAAATACTAGTTGTCGATTTTTTAATTTGATTTATTTTACACTCAATTAACTTAACTTTATTGTTGATATAAATATTTTGTCCTTAAGGATTCTTGTGTCTTACACCTTTACTTTTAATTTTGATTTCATCTATGATTTTCATTTATAATTATGATAGGTTAATTATTGTTAGTCGATCGTTCATTACTTGGCATTAAAATTTCACTACATTTTATTTCATTCATAATTGTCTAAACACCTTTTTTGTCTTCATTGCTTTTGATAATTACTTTCTTCAAGATGCTTTATACACTTTAATAGAATATTTAACAATATTTAGAAACTTAAACTCATTTAGAAAAATTCAAACTCAATCTCTGTATTTCATAGAAAAAACGAACTGAACTGAAAAACTTGAAAAAAGATGACTCTACAGGATGCTCGCTGGAAGGTACCGCAATTATAGCGGTGAAATTTGGTGGTCTGGCCAACCACCGGGTGACTAGGGTGGCTCACTTCATTCAATCACAGGGTGATTATGCCTGTGATTGAACATACTTTAATTCTTTCATGAGCTTTCTGTAAACGTAATTTTAGTTCCTGTACATAATCATCATAGTTATATATCGGAGATTCATTCATAACTACGTCACTAGGAAAAGTAACCAATCGTCCAAATACTAATTCATACGGTGTATATCCTGTATCAGAGTGAGGTGTCGTATTATAACAAAATACATAATATGGTATCCACTCATCCCATTCACTATTTTGTACAAATGAAGTTAAATATTCATTGAGTACTCTATGATTTCTCGCAATAGATCCCAGAGTTTCATGATGATAAGTTGTTGAATTAATTTGGCGTATTTGAAGCAAACTACATAAATTTTTTAATAACTCATTAACAAATTCGTATCCCAAATCAGATTTTAAAATTTTGAAAGTTCCAAATTTTAAAATGAATTTTTCTAATAATGCCTTAGCTATTGTTAGTGCTTCTTTGTTCTCTATGGGGATTGCCTCTATGTATTTAGTCAGTTCACATTGGATTGTTAATATGTACCTAAACTCTTTCGATATTTTCAAAGGACCTACTGTATCTATATAAAATATTTCAAAACTCGTGGAAGGTGTATCTGTTATGACCATCTTTTCTTTCGTATGTTTGGTAATTTTATCTTTTGAACAGGTTTGACATTTGCTGACGTAATTCTTAACCATTTTATTTAAATTTTTCCAAATATATCGTTGTTTTATTTTATTTATTGTCCTTTTGATACCACAGTGCCCCCCATAGGGTGAGTCATGAAACTCTTTTATTATTTTAGTTTTCATTTCATCATCTATTATTCTATGAGGAGATTATTTTCAAATTTGTTTGCCCTCTATCTGCTTTTATTTTTAATTGCAATGCATTAAATATTTCTTTAAATTCATTTATATTTATATCCTTGAATATAATGTGTTCTTTCGCTAGCGCTAGCTTTTGAATATTTTTCTTTCTAGACACGAATATTAGCGTCTCCAAGATTAAACCTAAGTTATAACATGGATTATTGCTAATTTCGACAACTACTGCTTTGTTTTCTATAATAACTCGAGGCAAACTTCCTATATTTTCGCGCGCTTCAAGTCTCAACTTTTTTACTCCTCTAGTTTCAGAAATAGAAGTACATTCCCAATCATAGAGTTGAACAGGCTCTACACTACAAGAGTTACTATTTCTTTTCGGTGGAGTTTCCTTTTGGAACGAAGTTCTTTATCGCGCGTGTGGCGACGGGGCTAGCCGAGAAATTGTGTCCCGTTAAATCTGAGCGTTAAATGCCTCCTCCCTAGCGCTCTGTGGTGCGTCATACGTACTGTAGTGCACTGTGATATCAAACAACGCACAGGCATAAAGAACTTCGTTCCTTACGCGTGTTCGACTACACGTTTAGTTTTTTTTTTTTTTATCATTGCTCTTGTCATGACTTTTATATCTGTGGGTATCATGTCTTTTAAAATATCTGAATCTAGCTTTATTCGTGACAAAGCATCAGCATTAGTATTCATTTTTCCTTGTTTGTAAAGAATTTCAAAATCATAGTCCATTAAGTCCACTCGTATACGTGTTAACTTTGAGGATGGGTTTTTATGGGTAAACAAACTTACTAAGGGTCTATGGTCTGTTACAACTATAAATTTCTCACCGTAAAGGTATGGTCTAAAAAAATTTATCGCCCAGTGTATTGCCAAAAGTTTTTTTTCTATAATTGGTTTCTTAATCTCATGCTTATTTAAACTCCTACTGGCATAAGAGATGGGTAAATCTTTTCCAATTTCACCTTGGGATAAAACAGCACCAAGTGCAAACTGCGATGCATCTGTGGTTACTACAAATTTCTTTTCAAAGTTCGGGTATTGTAGTATGGGAGCATTAATTAATTTTGATTTCAGATTTAGGAATGATTCCTGACACTTATCAGACCAGACGAAGGGAGTATCTTTCTTAGCTAAATTATTGATTGGTCTAGCTATTTCAGCGAGGTTATGAATGAAACGTCTGTAATAGTTACAGAAAGCTATGAATCTCTTTGCTTCTTCCGCTGTTGTAGGTTATGGATAATTTAGTACTGTGTCATATTTTTTGGGATCTGTTCTGATTCCATCTTGGGTTATAAGATGTCCTAAATAAGTGACTTCTGTACGTAAAAAGTTGCATTTTTGTGGATTCAGTTTGAGATTATATTTCCGAAGTCTCTCAAATGTTTTAATTAAACTCAAATTGTGGTGTTGTAAACTACAACCAAAGATGATAATATCATCCACACATAAAAATGCTTCAGAGTCTAAACCAGCTAATGCTATTGACAGCATTCTCTGAAAACTATTAGTAGAAATTTTTAAACCAAATGGCAAACGTTTAAATTGATAATGTCCACTACTCGTTGAAAAAGCTGTTAAGGGTCTCGCATTAGGGTGTAATGGAATCTGATGAAAAGAACTTGTAAGATCGAGGGTTGAAAAGTATTTTGCTCTCCCTAGCCTATCAAGAATATCATCTAACCTGGTCAAAGGAAATTTATCATCCATGATTTTCTTGTTTAATTGTCTGAAATCTCCAACTAGTCGCCATTTTTGAGTCTCACCATCTGACTTTTTTGGCACTATCAAAAGTGGTGAATTATATGGACTTACCGAAGGTTCTATGATATCCTCATCAATTAATTTTTTGACTTCTTTATTTATATCTTCCACCTGAGAATGTGGTAGTCTGTAATTTTTTATATAAACCGGGCTTTTATCTATTACTGGAATTTTCTGTTCATAAAAATTATTATAACTAAGAGTATCTCCTTGAAGATAAAATATATCTGCGAATTTCTTGCAAATGTTTACTATGGATTTTCTTGCAGAGTTATCAAGACCACTAATATTTACCTCATTCATAAGCCTTTCACTTCTATGAGCATCGGTACTTGAAGTTTTAAAGTTTAAGATGTGATAGTTTTCCAAAGGTTCTATCTTTGGTATAAAATTGTTTAGTACTATATCATGATTCAGAGTGTTAAGTATTTTAACATGTGCCACACCTTTAGCAGGTACTAAGCTGTTGGCTACGAAAACACCTTCCTGTATTTGTTCGTTAAGAACGATGCCATCTTTCGCAATATTAACATTTACTGCCTGAATAACTTGCATTCTTGCTGGAACAACTATTTGTTCAATTTTTGGCATTCTTCGATGCATTGGAAGTGTAACATCCCCATCTTCTAGTAATAATGTTATCGTGAAAGATTCATAATCTTATTTACATGAAGTCTTAATTAAAAAGTCTCTACCCAATATGCCATCTGTTAAGATTGGAAATGCTTCCTCAACCACATGAAATTTTTGATAAATATTTTGACCTGATATATTTAGTTTCGAATTCATAGTACCTAAAGAGTATGATTTTGAATTTGTTACACCTGATATTTCACATATACTTTCAGTCGATATATTATTTAAATTATTTAAATTATTTATTTTTATAATTGATATATCAGCACCTGTGTCTATTAAAAATGAAAGTGATACTTGGGATAAATCCGTTTCTAAATATATGAAGTTGGTCAAATGGCTATCTAAAGTGAATACTCTTACTGTTCTTGAAATAAATTGTCTATCCCCGTCTCCGATTCGGGGTTTTCTGCGTTTCCCGATTCAGTGCGCTCAACATCTTCTGACGTAACCACATTAACCGTTTTATTATAATTCGTTTCTATTATTTGTGTTGTTTCTCGATCTTACATTGTTGTAAGATGACTGCTGGGGTCGTCTATTATTGTTGGGTCTATTAAAATTAAAATTTCGTCGTTGGGAAAAATTTGGGTTTCTAGGAGGATTCTGATAGTTGTTCATATTATTATTTCTACGGAAATTATTATGTCCACGATTTTTGTTATAATGGAAGACGCTTGCTTGATTATTGGGACGATCCAATTCAGAAGCTACTTGAATTGCATCTTGTAATTTGGTGGGCCTGGCTGCAAAGACAGTTGATTTTATTGGTTCATTGAGACCATTCTTAGATGCATTTAATGCAATTTGTTCGTGTAATGTCGAGATTATGTCTCGGTGCAATTCACTTTGTTCAGAAATTTGCAGCATATTTAATTGGGACATTAAATTTTCTATCTTTTGAGCATAATCAGAAACGGTTTTGTTTCCTTGAAATATTTTTGCCAATTCTGACTGTATTGACAGTGAAGTTTTGTTTGGCTTAAATACTTTTTGTAAAACATCTTGTAAAGTTCTCAAATTAGTTGGAGCAGAATATGTTGTAAGTTTATTTTGGACATTGTCTGCTAGTCTTGTCTGCTAGTCTTGAATTTTATGAGCTTGGCTTTCTCAGTGTCATCTTTGAGTGTGTCATGTAGAAATTCTATTATTTTCAGGAAATTGCCCAGTTCTCTTATTTCACCTTAAAATTCGGGCATTACCTTAATGGCTGTGGTTATGTCAAATGACGCCATTTTTACAATATCTATATCAGAATTACTTGTGTTGTGAATAAAATTCACATGTCGACAAACATCTAGATTAAAATCTATGGTCTAGCAAAGGTACGGACCAACACCAAATGCCAAGTAGCACCATCTATTGACCTAACCCACAACAAACCTTCCTATCCCTCACGCACGGTTATGTCCATGCTAAACGTCCCCAAATTTAAACTCACGATCGTAGTTCCAGACACACTCTAATCCCAGACCCAACTCACCGTCTAGCCTAGACACACTCACCTTTGACATTGTACCTGGGAACTAAACCAAGAATTAGAACTAGACCCTAGCCACTTACCCATCATCGATCAGTAGCTGAAATAGAATATTCAAGAAATGACTTACCCAGTGACCTAGTTTCATAAAGTGCAATAGCACTTTCGGTCAATTACTTTCCATGGAAACATCTCGGTCATTTACCTCTGATATTCTCACCTCTTGTGGGAACATTAATGGCCACAAATTATGCTACTCGAGCAGGAACACGTTCATTAACCTCTGTGACAGCAAATACAGGGAATAATTGGTCAATGATGAAACCAATGATGGGAACTCACGAATTGGCAAATCCAGAGTAATGAATGAGGTGGGATAAACTAGAAGATCAGCAAGAAAATTACGGATCAATAGAGGAGAAATGGATCAGGCAGCGAGTCGAAGTCAAGCCCGAGAGGAAGCCAGGTCTCAGCGCAGCCGAATCGAAGCCCAATCCCAAGACGTTCTACGAAGTTCCTGAAGAAGACAACTCGCAGACGAAGCCAAGACGTTCTACGAAGTTCCCGAAGATGACAACCCCAAGACGAGCCAAGAGGGTTCCCTGACGAAACTAACAACATAACACGGTAACCCGATCAAGTAATCGGCTACCACTCAAGTCCTGAACCGTCCAAGTAGACGACAGGCAGTAATACCCATACATGAACGCCGCAACCAAAACCTCGTTGACAGAAGCTTTGAAGGATCCCACGGCGGGACTCCGACCAATCTCGTTGGAGGAATATCGCCGGCGTCAGGCTATCAAACAACCCGAGCTAAACCATTTTTCACCACAGCACAAGGAGAAGAAACCGAGATCGGGAGTGGAAGAATATTTCAGACGCCGACTACAGGAAGCCCAGAGAGAATTGGTCCTGGCATCAACCAAGGAAGAAAGACGCCTTGCCAGTCAGAAAATCAACGGTTTGAAGATGGAACGCAGGAACTACAGGCAGACAAAGAAGTACAACAAGTCAGCACCAAAAAAGTAAGAGTTAGGTCAATAGGACTATTAATATGTGCAACTGTATCGAGGTGTATGAATAAAGTAAGACAGATTAAATAAAAAGGTCCAATATATAACCGTCGAAAAGCGTTCTCACTCGTACGTCTACCAAAAATCCCAACATAAAATTGGCGCAGCCGCAACTACGAACTTACGACCTACTAAAAGCCACAAATTAAAGATTTCAGAGGGGAAGGAAAAAGAAAGATATAGACTGGAGAAAGGAAAAATATATATACATTGAAGAAATAAGACAATTGTTCACAGCAGGGGTTTATATGGAACAGTTGACGCCAAAGGTACCATTAAATGCGAGATAAGCAAACGAAGGAGATAAGTCCGGAAACGAGCAAATACCCCAAACCCCCATGCAAACAGAAGGAAACGGGATTAGTGGAGAGACATCCTACTCAAACCCAGAAAGACGCGAAGCGGTCGAGCTAAGACACGGTAGAGGATACTATAGAGTTGATTCAGATCCAACAGGGTCAAAAAGAACGCCCAAGGATAGAAACGTCAAAACGCACAACGAGGTAAACACGGAAAAGATGGCGAATATAACGTTAGTTAATAATGTACTGTCCAACAACGTTCCAATCCTAACTGGAGAGGACAGTCCAAAGAGAGAAAACGAAATCAATGAATTTGTGAATTGTGCACGATTAGCATATGATACACTGGTAGAAGTACAGGATCAAATTTTGTTTGTAAAACTCCTCCCCACAAGATTAAGGGGACGAGCGTTGGAAGTAGTACAGGCGGGAAGGAAAGATTCACTGGAAAACATAATATCGACACTTAGATCAAACCTGTTGCAAGGTACCTCATACATAACCTTGAATAACCAATTAAGGAACGTTCAACAGTTACCTACAGAGACGTTACTTAGCTATTTCAACCGCGTGAGAACGTTAATCAATGCATGTAAGAAGGCCGCAGAAACGCAGTATGCTAATGGCGGAGAAGGGCTTAAATCCGAAATTGAAGAAGTAGGTATACACTGCTTTAAGATTGGAATTACCAATTCCAACTACAAATTCTACCTGTTACAAGAGACAGATAACACAATCGAGGCATTGGGAACAAAGATACTGAAATTAGAACAAACAGAACAATGTATGCAGTTAAAACCGAGTATACACAGTTCGAACGAACCAATGCTACCAACGGGACAACAGGAACCGCGTCAGACCCATGGCAGGAATCAAACGGGGAACCACTGGCAGAATCAACGGGATCGGTCAAGATTCCCGTTCAGAGGAATCACGAGGAGCAACCAGTGCCAGACATACCAACCGAACCACTTTCCCCCGCGTTATTACCAAACACACTCAAATACAACAAATTATAACGATAATCCAACACGGGGAGGATTTGAAAGGCGACAAGTGCGCTGTGATTTTTGTAACCGTATGGGTCACGTTATGGCCGAATGTCGAACCCGACAAATGACGCCGTTCTGTTCTACATGCAGGGCCTATGGCCATACAAACCAAAACTGTCGGTCAAATAAGCCACACAACCTACACAACCAACAGAATAGAGGTGAATACCAGAGACGTCAGGTTAATCAAACCACGACAAGGGGAAACACACCTAAATGCAATTTTTGTCTCGCTGAAGACCACCCGGAGAATAGATGCTACCTAAAAGAAAGATGGGAGAGGATGTAAATAGAAGAAAAACTGAAAAATACGGAAAACTCCATAGAGACGACCGACCGCACCGCGAGTCGTCAATAAAGGAAAGCAATAACAGGTGCGACAACATACCCAAATTACCCATAATAACAATAACCACAAACATAACCAAGCAAGAAGACCCCAAATTCATAATAGACACGGGGTCCGAAATAAGTCTAATAAAAGAAGATGAATTAAAGACACGAAACCTAAAACAAATAAATCCTTGGGAGAAAGTCACGTTAAATACAATTTCCGGAGAGATAATATCTGAGGGCACAATAACAGGACAACTAGAAGCAGCACAATCATACCCATGTAAATTCCATGTAATAAAATCCAGGAATCCAGCATACGTAGCAGGGATAATTGGAAACGACTTCGTTGCGAAATTCTGCAACGTAGAGGGTCCAGCCCAGAGATTAGTATTCCCGTCACTAAATGGAAATAAAGTCGTAACTATTCCATTTGGGGACCACCAGGTTCCAAAGGAAAACGGAACCCGATTTGTGGATGTAATAGCAACGGGCAAGACAAGTACCCAGCGTGAAAATACTACTGAGGGACACACCAAAACCGCAGCTCGAAAACTACGGAGTGTATTTCATCCTCGGTAGAATTCAAGGAACGAAAGGAAGCCTTATTAACACCCACAATACCTGACGAAATACTGCAGGATATAGGAGCACTCTTCAAACCCGGTACACAGCCTGTGAATACAGAAATCCCTACTGTGCAACCAGAACAGAGTGGCACCACTTGTAAACGACATACTCGCACGTATGGCGATCACCTACTCACCCCAAACTCGCACGTTACGGGAGGTGAAAGTATTTCAGCATCAGAACAAGGAATTGGCGGAGAATTGGACTTGTTAGGGAAACAATACAAAGATCTTAGGCTAAGGCTAGGGGACACTAGCTCAGTCCAAAATTATTTGTATTGTGTGGAAAAGAACAACCTTTCTTAATATGTGAAGAGACTAGGTAGCGCTAGTTCCTCACGATATCAAAAGTGGTCTTCTTGGGAAGGTTTGGGAGTTTTAATGAAACGATTCTTGCTGGTATCCAAACAAGAACTAACTTAATTTATTAATTACAAGATTTATATACAAAAAATAATGCTGACAAAATAAATCCTAAGTTGCCGAATAAATCAACCAAATTGCTTATGAAGCCAATTGATTCGAGCATTGCACCTTAGAGGTGCAATGCTCAACAAAACCATAAAAATTTCGTCGCCGACTGGACGCGGCGATTTTTAGAGCATTGCACCTGAAAGGTGCAATGGTCAGCATGCGGCGGCAACATCTTCGCCCCCCTTGAACTTATCAAGTTCAATGGTGAAAAGGGAGCTGGCAGGCGGCGGCGGTGCTGGTCTGGATGGTTCTGCCGGTCGCCACGTCACTGTCCTTAAACGAGCGCATAGGTAGCATAAGCCAATGCTAATGAAAACCGCGGTTGCCAGTGCACCGTAACCAATTGCGAATTGGTGGACATCATGAGGTTGAAAATTGCTCGGGAACGAAGACATATCACGGACATTTTGAATTTGGTTTTGTAGTTTCGTCAATTCCTCAGTATGATTGCCGAAGAGAATATCCACCTTAGGCTGAGCTGCTACACTAAAGTTGCTTGGCAGAAAAATCTCTTGAGTTAAATTAATACCAGGGTGGAAAGCGGCATTGAAGCTTGATTCCCGTTGTGAGTGTGACGTAATCATGATCTGGTCGTCCTTCAATACACATCCCTTTTGTAGTCTGAGAAGTCCGGTGGATTGAAGTGTTTTTTGGAAGGCTTGTCGGTCGCACACAATGTTGTAGATGTAATTTTGATCTAATGAGAAGATCCATTGATTGGTGTGGCTCAGCTGGATCCATATTCTCGCTGGTGGTTGGATTGATATGGAACATTTATCCGAGATTCGTTGGAGGTTCATCATTTCGGCCTCACAGCGTAGAGTGTCTGCGTTCCTGTCGTAGATGGGATGGGCTTGTGGACAGAGTAAGTTTTCTGGGCTCAATTCAATGCAATGTGCGAAGTCGATTTGTGATAAGGGATAGAACGCGTCTCTTTCTAAGTTGACCATGAGCAATTCCGTAGATGGCTTAACTGATACGAACGAACCTTTGACTAATGTTGGAAGGGGAATAAGCCTGAAAATCTCGAATTCCATGACTGTTGCTAGCGGCAATTTTACCACGAAGATGGTGTAATCCTTACTGATGTCACATTTGACAGTCATGAGGCGGTACAGGTCTGAGACTTCCTTTGTAGGGATACTCAATGATGGTGGCAGATGTTGGTTTATGGATGTGATTTCGGTGCGAAGTTTTTCGCCTGACATGATGCGCGGGTTCATTTTACCGTGATGCACATCCGTAATTGTTTCGAATAGTGTTGACTGGATCTGCATATACTCGGATGTAATGAGGGACAGGAATTCGCTCAGCAGTAGGAAGGTTCGTGTAATACTCCCTTCCTTCATTTCAGCATTCAGATTCCGAAATTTCTGAATATGGTCTTCGAAGAGGTTCTGGACGGCTCTAGCTTGCTTTATTCTCTCCTCTTCTGAGCGCTTTATGATAGACGTTGTTGCTTCCATTAGCGACGTTTGATTCTTGAGAAGTTCCATCATGTGGTTTTCGTTTTGATGCACCTGATGGATGGTGTCCCTTACTTCTGTAGCGTAGTCTTCATCTAAAATTCCGAATAGCTTCCTTGCAACTGTACCAACGCCGTTAATTAGTCCACGTCTTGCTCTAGCTAACTGTCGACGACCATGATGTGACAGCAGCAATTCGTTGATTTGATGAATTTCGCGTAGAATGTGTTGGTGCTGCTTCACAATGGCATCAAGATACGACTGCTTCTGTAACATAGCTTCGAGAATCTCCAGCTTCTTGACACCCTTCTCTATAGAGGTGAGCATGTTCCAGTAGGACGTCATATTGTAGTAAATTATCCATTTCCATTCATGCGATGTCTCGTAATAGATCCCTGCTTGATTCGTGAACGGGACTATTTGTATGTATTGGCTATCGTCCGCCGCTGCTGTTGAGCATGGTAACAAAAGGCATGTTAGTAATAATGCGCCAATTGCCCCCGAAATGGATCGTTTCTTCTGTCTTGGGCCGTCATCGTTGTCGTCTTGAATTTCCCGCTTGGTTGCTGAACCCTCGCAATTTTGATCCTCACTAGTTTCTATAGGAAGTGGGCACAGATTGTGAATTGCACGTGTGAACGTGCCAGATGCGGTTCGAACTTCTACTACTCTGATTTTGCCATCCTTTCCATACTGGACGCTTATAACTCGTCCCAATGGCCATCTTAAGGGAGGCAGGTTGTCATCCTTTATGATTACCATGGTCCCAACCTTGATATTGGGACTTTCCTTAGTCCATTTGACTCTTTTTTGCAGCTCGACTAGATATTCAGTGGTCCAACGCTTCCAGAATTCTTGAGTGAGGCTGCTTACAAGCTTCCACCGCGAGAGGGATGACATTTTTGCTGCTGTTTCAGAATCTGGGATTGCAGTCAATGGCTCGCCGATAAGAAAGTGTCCGGGTGTAAGTGCAGCCAAATCAGATGGGTCGGAGGACATTGGTGTTAGGGGACGGGAGTTCAAAATCGCTTCGATTTCTGTGACCACTGTTGTTAATTCTTCAAACGTTAGGGAGGCCGGCGCGATGGTTTTGTACAGCAATTGCTTGAATGATTTAACAGCTGCTTCCCAGAGACCCCCGAAATGGGGCGCTCTCGGGGGACTGAAGTGAAATTGTATGTGACGATTTACACACTCCAACGCAATTTTTTCCCTTGCTTCCTTCTCTTGCAACATCCTTGTGATTTCCTCAAATTTATGCCTTGCGCCTACAAAATTCGTAGCGTTGTCGCAATAAATATCCCGGCAGATTCCTCGTCTGGCCGTAAATCGCTTGAGTGCTCCTATGAAGGCTTCTGTTGTCAAATCCGAAACCACTTCTAAGTGAACCGCCTTAGTAGCGAAGCAACAAAATACTGCTACATAGAACTTGTGTGGTCTCTTGCCTCGTAATTTATAATGCGTCCATATAGGACCACAGAAATCGACTCCTGTTGTTAAGAATGGACGCCCTGGTAAAACTCTTGTTGATGGAAGATTCCCCATAAGTTGCTGCATCAGTCTGGGTTTTGCTCGAGCACATTGCACACAGTTATTCACCACTGACCTAACTAAGGCTCTGGCTTGTAAGATCCAAAAACGTTGACGAGATATCGCCATCAGTGCTTGAGGTCCAGCGTGTAAGTTTTGTAGGTGCAGGTGATTTAGCAGAAGTTTAGACCATGTATGGTCTCCAGGTAGTAGGATGGGATGTTTCGCATCATATGTAATTTCGGCTGCCTCTAATCTTCCTCCTACTCTTAACATACCCTTCCCATCAAGGAATGGTGTTAGAGTTGCGAGCCGACTAGAACCTTTAACCGCTCCTCCTTTTCTTAAATCTTCAATATCCGATTGAAAGCTAGAAGCTTGTATAGCTCTCACGATAGCATATAACGCCTCGTCCAATTCTTTGACTTGCAGAAAGTCGCTGATATTTTCCTTCTGCAGCTCTTTTTTAAATATTTTGATGCTTCTTAACACATACGCTACTACACGCTGCAATTGCATGAATGAATTCCCGTGGTTGATTCTGGATACGAACTCTAATGGCATATCTGTAGTGCCACTTGTTAGGACAACTCTTGTGGCCCTTTCTCCTGCAGGTATCCTTGAGACCACAAAGTTGGTATCCGGCCACTCCGACTCTGGTGCCTTAAGGAACGCAGGACCACAAAACCAGAGCTCGGAGTCTCTTAATAGTTGTGGGGTGCAGCGTCTGGAAACCATGTCCGCAGGATTTTGCTTTGTGTTTATATACTTCCACTGGTCTGATGACGAAACTTCCTGGATTCTTTGGACGCGATTGGCGTTGAACGTCTTCAGAGTAGCGGGATCACCGTGGATCCAGGACAATACGATGGTCGAATCAGACCAGTAGGTGACGCTGGAAAACTTCATGGTCATGGTATGAAGCACCTTCTGAACTAATTGTGTGGCTAACTTGGTGGCACATAGTTCTAACCTGGGCAATGTGACGAATTTTCTGGGCGCGACTCGTGACTTGGCACATAACAATTTCACCATGATATTGCCATCATGGTCCTTCGATCTAACGTAGAGTGCTGTTCCATACGCTCGTTCACTAGCATCCGCGAAGGCATGAAGTTCCACTAGTGGAGCAAATGGTTCTATGACTGCATATCTGCCAACCTTCAGGTCATTCAGGAACCGTAAATTGGCGCGAAAGTCGAGCCATTTGGTCTGCAATTCGTCAGGCAGCTGGTCGTCCCAATCTAGCTCCATGGACCATAGTTGCTGCATGAAGATTTTGCCTAGCACAACAACCGGATTGACTAGGCCCAGTGGATCGTAGAGTTGCGCAATATCTGATAATATTGTCCTTTTGGAAACTATGGCCCGATCTGGCCAATTAATAGTATATTTGAAACAGTCGCGCCTTGGCTCCCATGATAGGCCTAGAGTTTTTATGTGTTCGTTGTGAATACTTGAAAAGTCGATTTGCGCTTCTAAGTCCTCTCGTGGAATGCCTTCCAAAATAGTCGGATGATTAGCACACCATTTTCTTAGTTTAAGTCCTCCCGCCTTCATCATCTTGTTCAACTCTTCTTGAATTTTCTTTATTTGGTTGAGGCTATCGTGACTTGTTATAATATCGTCTGACTGTTGTAAGCATCTTGTGCCAAGAATTGAGCCGCCTTTGTGCCGTAGGTAACGGTCAGTAGCTGGAACACCTTTATCGAATCGTTGGGATTATCTCTCCACAGAATAAGCTGCAGATTCCTATCGTCTTCATTCAGCATTATCTGTCGATACATTTGAGCTATATCCGCTGTGAACACGTATTTATGGCTCCTGAATCGCAAGAGGATTTCGAATAGCTCATCCTGAATGCGAGGCCCAGCGACCATTAAATCATTGAGTGCCAGATTTGAGGACGTCTTAGCTGATGCGTCGAACACCACTCGTAGCTTTGTGGTGGTACTTGATGGCTTTAACACATAGTGATGAGGAAGAAAATAATGAATTTTCGGAATCTCCTCATAAATAATTTCCTTCATGTGACCTAGGCGCAGGTATTCCTTAAGAAACTCCTTGTATTGGTGATATAAATCAGGCTGCTTCATGAGCCTTTTCTCCAGGTTTACTAAACGTTTCTGCGCCATGGCTTGTGAATTTCCTAATAGTGATGGCTCGGTGAATATTGGAAGATTCACTGTATATCTGCCTTCCGCATTCCTGGTGGTGGTCGACATGAAGAATTCCTCAACTCTCTTGTCAATCTGACTAGGTAGCTTTTCTTCTGAGCATTCTTCTAGTTCCCAAAACTGCTTCAAGTTCTCGTTCAGTTCTGCATTGGTTATGCCGCAGAATGGTGTTGGGTTAGAAACTTTGCCCAACACTATCCAACCCAGTGTCGTGTTCTGGAGGATAGGTAATCCTTCACCTAGTTTGACTTGCCCGTTCAACATAATTTCCCCATATAGTTCCGCTCCAATCAAGAGATCAATCTTATTTGGTTTATTGAAATCTGTATCTGCTAATGAGAGATTGGTTGGGATTTTCCAATCCTCTGTGTTGATGAATTGTTGCGGTTGGAGGGAGGTAATATCCTTGATCACATGGGCTTCTAGGTTCGATGAGAACTTGTGGTTGGTTGATGACTGAAGGGTTAGGCGCACTCGGTCACTTGTGCTTGACTTGACATTGCCGATGCCACTTATATGCAGTTGGTCTCGCGTAGTTGGCAATTTTAATTTCCGGCTTAATCTCTCCGAAATCAGGTTAACTTGGGATCCTGAATCTAAGAGCACACGGCATTTGACTGGTTCACCTTGTCCATTCAGGAGACATGCTGTTGCTGTGCCTAGTAATACATACGAACCCTCCTTGGTTGGGTTTGACCCTAGGTTAGACGAAACTGGAACATTCTCCTTCGGTCTATCTACATGTAACGTTGTATTGTGTTTCTCGTTACATTTACGACATCCTGACGACTTGCACTGACTTGCTGCATGATCTTGTCTAAGGCAGTTAAAACATAGATTCAGTTTTTTAACAGCGGCCTGTTTCTCTTGTGGTGATAACTTAAGGAATCGATCGCAATAATATATCAAATGATTCTTGCTGCAGTAGTAACAGCCAAGTGACTTATTTGATTTAGCTGCAGAATGAAGAGCTGCCGATCTTGGCCTTGTTTGTTCGGTCACTCTTTTCGTACCCAATGCTTCAAGTGCTTGAAATCTAAGCTCGATGAAATCCAGAAACTTTCTCAGCGACTGCAACTCTCTAGGTTGGGTAAGTGACTGCTCATAGTATGTGTGCGTATTTTTGTCCAATTTCTTAAGTAAAATGTGCACAAGAATTGGATCCCATTGCTCGTATACGCAGAGCCCTAAGTTCTCCAATCCCAAAACGCATTCACGAGTGACGTCATGCAAATGCTTGAGGGTTGCTGCTTTCTCTTGATTGACAACTGGCTGGGCTACTAACTTCTCTAGTAATGCATTGACCAACAGGCGTTTGTTAGCGTACCTGTTTGTGAGAACTTCCCAAGCGGAAGAATAATTGTTCTCTGACACAGGAATGTGCCTTATTAAACGTTCTGCTTCACCTTCCAAATTTGACTTGAGGTAAAACATCTTCTGCACATTGCTCATGGGGCTACTATGGACCATCTGGTTGAATAGGTCATAAAATTGCTGCCATTTTAAATAACTGCCATCAAACTTTGGTATTTCTATTTTGGGCAATCTCATCATCGGTGATGCATCTGGTATGTGACTTGTAGCAACTTGCACATTGTATCGCTCTTGCTCATCCGCAAACTTGATTAGAACGGCCTGGTACTTATCTTGAATGGCGAAGAAGCGCTGCATGTCGTAACCGCTAGCCAATTTGTCGCCTGTAGCTTCCCAGATAGCCTTATTAGCATCCTCGATTTCATCCCAATACTTTCTTACGGTCTCCGACTTTATGGTATAGTATTGAAGTGACTGTATGCTTCCAGTGGCCAGTATCGATGTCAACAATTGATCTAATGTTGTGATCAATCGCTCCTGGTTGCGAATAATCTTCACTATCTCAGGACTGGATTCCGGTACCTTGTCTGAGGAAGTGGATTGATTCCTCTCTGATGAACTTGATTGATGAGCTCGCACGGCATTGATAAGCGATAAAACCTCGGCTAACATAGCGTCGTGAACTGTCTTCACATTGTTATAATAGTTCGATTGGAAATACTGATGCTGGGATTGAGCAGGCTGTTGCTCTCGCAGAAGCTGGTTATTACACTCGAATTCGGACCACGCCTTCTGGAGCTTGCTATGCCTGTCTTGTAAATAGCTGAGCGTCTTCCTCTCTGGAGCCTCGGATTTATACACAACCGCTAACTTCTCAATCTCCTTGCCTAGTTTCGCTTGACGCGTTGACAACAACTCGAAATCTGTCATGATGTATCAGAACTTCTTTGCTGTCCTCGGGATTTAATGACTCGTCCTGACTGCTTCTCGTTCTGACTGCTTCTCGTCCTGGTGTTGCGATGCTCGTGTGACCACTTAAACGTGATCACGTCGGGGTCAACAAAAAATGTTAGGGAAACAATACAAAGATCTTAGGCTAAGGCTAGGGAACACTAGCTCAGTCCAAAATTATTTGTATTGTGTGGAAAAGAACAACCTTTCTTAATATGTGAAGAGACTAGGTAGCGCTAGTTCCTCACGATATCAAAAGTGGTCTTCTTGGGAAGGGTTGGGAAGGTTTGGGAGTTTTAATGAAACGATTCTTCCTGGTATCCAAACAAGAACTAACTTAATTTATTAATTACAAGATTTATATACAAAAAATAATGCTGACAAAATAAATCCTAAGTTGCCGAATAAATCAACCAAATTGCTTATGAAGCCAATTGATTCGAGCGTTGCACCTTAGAGGTGCAATGCTCATCAAAACCATAAAAATTTTGTCGCCGACCGGACGCGGCTATTTTTAGAGCATTGCACCTGAAAGGTGTAATGGTCAGCATGCGGCGGCAACAGGACTCACTACACAAAACTATCGAAGAAAGGCTCATATTGACGGAACGAAGGACAATCCAAATTCCCCCCAGAACGGTGAAGTTTATCGAAATAATAACAGACATTAAAGGAGAATACGTAATCATTGGAGAAGAGATCGAAAAAGGGGTATATGTTAGTAACGCCCTGGTACTACAAACAGAAGGAAAAATAAAATTTAGTATACTTAACGTAAACAATAACAAAGAAATCATAAATGAGTTAAATATCAAGCTAGAGAAAATCAAGAATGAACCTACTGAACTATTAGAGGAATATGAAATCCCAAGCAAAGAGAATTATAACATAAGTAAAACGGACCAAGGAGACACTAAAGAAACTACTGAGAGCAGACTAACGAAATTAATGAAGATAATAAATATCGGGGAAAACCTAAACGAAGAAGAAAAGCAATCAATAAACCAACTCATAGGGCAATTCGAAGATGTTTTCCATTTGCCAGGGGAGCAACTGGGACATACCACAACCGTAAAACATGAAATAAAAATGAAAGCAGACCAGGTACCAATTAAGTGCAAAATGTACAGACTGCCCGAAACCCAGAAACAGATAATTAACGACGAGATAGCGAGGCTCCTAAAAGAAGATATCGTCGAACCAAGTTGGAGCCAGTGGAATGCTCCACTACTGGTAGCACCTAAGAAACCTGGACCCGATGGCGCGAAACGATGGAGAATAGTCGTCGACTATAGAAAGCTTAATGAAGTAACGGAGGGGGATGCCTATCCGCTGCCTAGGATAGAGGATATCCTAGATTAGTTAGGAAACTCCCGTTACTTCTCGGTGATAGATCTCGCCAGCGGTTATCATCAAATAACAATGAAAGCTGAAGATCGCGATAAAACGGCCTTCAGTACTCCTTATGGCCACTACGCCTTCAAAAGGATGCCGTTCGGATTAAAAGGGGCACCACCCACCTTCCAGCGCCTAATGAATCACGTACTAGCTGGGTTACAGGGACTACAGTGTTTTGTCTATCTGGATGACATAGTCATCTATGGTAAAAACCTCGCTGATCATCAAAATAAATTACGTGAGGTATTACAAAGATTAAGAGAACATCAACTAAAGATTAATCCGGAGAAGTGTAACTTTCTCAAGAGAGAAATCATATACCTTGGGCACAAATGCGGAATTGAAGGGGTAGCACCCGACCCAAATTTACTAAAAAGTGTGCGAGAATTTCCAGTACCAAAAACCGTCAGACAGGTGCAATCATTTCTAGGATTGGCGAACTATTATCGGAAATTCATTAAAGGGTTCTCCATAGTGTCCGACCGAAATTTCGGTTTCGGCCAGTTTCGGCCAAAAAATTGCGGGACCCTTCGGCCGCGCCGAAACTTACAACATCGTACCTTCGGGTCGCGCTCGGCACGGCTGGCAATATGGCGTCGCTCGCCTGACTCCGCCGGCAACTACCTAAATCAGTGCGCTTTGCAAGTGTAGACGTGTCAATACGTGTTGTGTTTGTTCCGCGAATAATGGTTAGTAGTTTGATCAAGTATTTTAGTTTGTTTTTGTTGTGAATTCGTCATGTCATAGTTAATATTTAACGCTTTATTTTAATAGTTTGCTAACCTATTGACGAATATATTTAATTTTAAAGGTGTAAGTGCCAAGGTTAAGTACCTGCTTCATTAAAGTTTAAAATTCATCTTAGTTGCGTGTACTATTAATGTAATAACGATTGTAGGTACCTGCCTATGCAATAAAATGAAAGGTGAATAGTTATTAATTTAAATTTAATATAGACGTGTAATGTTAATGTAATGTTGCGAGTAATGTAATGGTGTGAGTAGGTATTTTGACGATTTACGAGTAACGTACGCTTAGGGTTAGTGTTGGGCTTCTGGGTTTGGTTGTACACATAATTAATAGTAAACGCGATTAGTCCGGTAAAATAAATTGTTTTAATTAATAAATAATTTTATTGTTTTAGGTAAAAAATGTCACAAAAGGAAAGACATCCGATTTGGCAATTTTTTGAGAAATCTACAGCTGACGTTTCGAAAGCTGCCTGTAAACTGTGTAACAGGTCGTTTTCACTCGGTAGCCATGAGCCTAAAAAACAAACCTTGCATGGTCTTAAACAACATTTATCAAAACAGCACGAAGCCGAGCATAGGCAGGTTTTAAAACGACAGTCCGAATTGAACGAAGTAAAAAACGAAGCCAAATTAAAGAAACAAGAACCAAAAATTCCACAAGCATATGCATCGACCTCTAGACCTAAACTGTCTCAATGGCCAGACGATCATGAAATTTCTAAAAGGATAGATAAAGCCATAATGGATTTGATAATTGTAGACATGCTTCCATATACGTTGGTTGAAGGTGCAGCATTCCGGCGACTAAATTTTACTGACCCGCACGCTGTTCATAAGTATAGATCAAAATCCGAAAAGTATTTCAGAACATCTTTGATGCCGAAAACGTACGAAAAAACGAAGATTAAAGTAAATGAATTAGTTGCAAAATGTACTTGGCTTAGTACTACCACAGATATTTGGAGCAACGAGAGTAAAACCTGTTCACTGCTGAGTTTCACAGCCCATTTTATTCTGGAAGAAAAGCGTCTGAAAGTTATTTTAGGTGCATGTGTGCTAGAACAGAGTCATAGGGGTGAATATATTGAACAAAAATTTTCGGAAATGGTTACAAAATGGAACCTGCAAGGAAAAATATTTCTGGTGTTGCGTGACAATGCACCTAATATGAATAGCGCTATGCGTAATTCGCTTTTTATTGATGCCTTAGCCAAAAAGACTCTAAAGAAGTGTCGAAAGATTGTAGGCCACTTTCACCATAGTGAGCCAGCTACCAGAAAATTGACTGAATGTCAACATCAATGTGGAACCCCGAAACATGTTTTGGTGCAGGATATCGAGGTGAGATGGAATAGTACTTTCTTGATGTTAGAGAGGCTGCTAGAGCAAAAAAGTGCAGTGAACTTTTATAGTGTAGAACATGGCAAGATTGAGACGCTAACTTCTGCGAATGGGACCTCATAAAACACCTAACGAATGTGCTGAAATTCTTTTACGAAGCGACACTTTAACTATCATTCGACAACGCCTGCATCTCAATAGTAATCCCTCTGATATCGCTGCTTAATCGAAAATTACAAACACAATCAGAAAATGAAGCAGAAGCGTGCATAAATATGAAGCATGCTCTCCTAGAATCTCTAAATAATAGATTTTCTTTTGTGAAAGGACATCCCTTACTTATGGCTGCAACTTTACTTGACCCAAGGTTTAAATCCAAATATATATCCACAGACGAAGTTAACATTGCCACAAATGAGATCGTTAATTTTCTGGCAAGGTACAGCAAAAATACTCACCGTGAGCAAGAGAACGACATAAATGCGACATTGTTCTCTGAAAGTCAAAATATCCATAGCCAAATAGAGAGTCTTTGGGATACACACGACCAGTCAAATATCGAGCAGATGCACACCGATGAAAATCTTGACCCAACAGCGACACTCAGACAGACTCTACAATGTTACCTAACAGAACCCTTGTTACAGCGTAATGCTGATATTTACTCCTATTGGAACTCCAGCCCATATCCTTTATTACGAAATGCTGTTCTAAAATACCTGTCAGCACCACCGACAAGTGTACCTAGCGAGCAGTTGTTTAGCGCTGCTGGACAAATATATGCTGATAGACGAGGTAATCTGCTTGGAGAAAATGCGGAAAAACTATTGTTCTTGGCATATAATATAAGACTGTTCAACTTCGATTACTAAGACTGTTAGCGTTAGTTAAGTAACTATAATAATAATTATTTTACTCTCTGTTGATTAATACGTAAAAAAAATACCATAGTCAAACTTACTGTACTGTAAGCAAAGTTGATAAGACTGTTGTAAACAATAAATGACAAAGATTAAATCTATAAGTAGTTGATCCTAAAAAAGAAATTGTTGATCTCAGTAAGTATGTCAAAAACCCTGTTTTTATTTTTAATTAGATAATTACAGTCAAAATCGGTTAAAGCGACCTTCAAGGGACCGTCGTTATAAGCGAATGTCGTTATAAGCGATATGTCGTTATAAGCCATTTTGACCAGCCAAAATCGGTTAAAGCAACCTCGGTTTGGTCGTTATAAGCGATATGTCGTTGTAACCGGTGTCGTTATAAGCGATTTTGACTGTAGTTATAAAAAATAAAAAGTATAAGTATAGATTTGTTACTATATTATACTTGTTGATTTGTTATCATAACCTATGTCATGCACCTTACATAATAAAAAAAACGTTCGCTAAAATGATTACCAAAGGTGATCAATTTGATTATTTTGATTATCTAATTATATTTGAATTAGCCATTCGAGGCTAACTGATTGTGATATTTGTGAGTATAATTCAAATGTAAGTAACTGAAAATAAATAAACATAATATATGAGCATCATAAATTAAATTTGTTTTATTTTATAGCACCATTAAAAAATCGCTAACTTTGTGTTACAAATAATGTATTTTTTTCACTTTATAGGGTAGTTAAATTTTCAAACAGAACCTCTGTAACTGAGCTGAAATTTCATTGTGATGAATCTTTGAAAGTAGAAACCTGTAATTATAGGTCGGCGAGATATTAATTTTAGAAAAAAACGGGCTTACTAACATTTTTTCGACTTTTTAAGGACTTTTTTTTTTTTTATAAAAGGTTCGGTTTCGGTTTCGGTTTCGGCAAAATAACATGTTTCGGTCGGTCACTAGTTCTCCAAGATTGCTGCACCAATCAACAAATTATTGAGGAAAGATGCCAAATTTAACTGGGATGAACAGTGTATGCAAGCATTCAATAATTTGAAAGAGAAATTGACCACGCCACCAGTATTACGGTATCCAGACTTTGACGAACCGTTTAAATTGTACACAGACGCCAGTGGAGAGGCGTTAGGTGCAGTTCTTGCTCAAGGACCAGACAACGCGGAACAACCTTACGCCAGTCGAACGTTGAACAGTGCCGAGCGAAATTATTCTACCATCGAGAGGGAATTGCTCGCCATAGTATGGGCCGTAAAAAATTATAGGAGTTACGTATACGGCAGACCATTTACGGTGTACACTGATCATAAACCACTACGGGGGGCCATACGGATTAAAGACCCCACTAGTCGAATTCTTCGTTTATGGCATAAATTGCCAGACTGCACATTTGACATTCAATATAAAGAAGGGAAGAAGAACACCAACGCTGATGCCTTGAGCAGAATTCCATATGAAGTTTGGGCAATTACGAGAAGGCAAGCCAAAGAAATGGACTCTAGTAGAAATGATCAAAACCGCACCATAGTCGCGGATGCAACACACAGGATAGAGGTCCCGACAAACCCTGAGAAGCAGGAAGCTTCCGATACGGCAGTGAGAATACTGACGGATCCGAACGACATAAAAACAATATTATCGGACTGCCACGACTCACCCCTCGGGGGACACCAAGGTATCCACAAGACTTATCAACGATTAAGACGCGAATACTATTGGAAAGGGATGCTGAAAGATGTAATTAACCACGTGAAACGTTGTAAGAAATGCCAGTAAAATAAACAAAGTAAAGAACACAAAGAACCAATGGTTATCACGGATACCGCTAAACTACCTTTTGATAAGGTGTATATGGATATTGTAGGGCCGTTGCCAGAAACAAAGTGCGGAAACAAATATATCTTGAGCTTTGAGGATGATCTCACCCGATTCATGGACGTGGTCCCCTTGACAAACACAGAGTCATAAACGGTAGCAAAAGCATTTGTGGACGAGATTATCAGTAGGTATAGGGTACCAAAGAAACTTATAACGGATCGTGGAACCAACTTCACCTCCGACATGTTTCGTCAGGTATGCAAGTTATTTAAAATCCATAAGTTAGAGACCACCGCATACCACCCGCAATCAAACGGAGCGTTGGAAAGGTCGCATAGACCTTTGGTAGACTATTTGAGGAGTTTTGTGGATGCAAATCAAACCGACTGGGATGATCACCTACGCGCGGCAATGTTTGTACGAAACAACAGCATTCACACAGCAACGAAACTAACTCCATTGGACTGCCTTTACGAATTTTCGGCAACATTACCAAACAATCTCAAAAGAGAGCCCCAACCGGTCTACGACCATGAAAATTATTACCTAAAATTAAGAAACAAACTACAGAGGGCATATCAGATAGCCAAACAAAATATAGAGGAGAACAAAGTTCAAACAAAGGAATACTACGATCGAAAGGTGAACCCGATAAAAATACACGTCGGCGACCAAGTGTTACTAAAAAACGCGGCAAGAAAAAATAAATTAGCGCAATACTGGTTGAGACCCTTCAGAGTACTATCAATTAACAGCCCCGTAAACACAACGATACAAATTGGCTGTAAAAAACGACGTGTACATAATAACCGACTCAAAATTTTCAATTAGTAATTTTTGTTAGTAGTTTAGTAACCCCTCTTCCTTTCTTCTCACATTCTCTCATGTCTCAAGACAACGCGTAGTTATATTGGTTGCAACAAGACACAACGTTTGTAATCTTATGCGATAACACTGAACATACCGAAACACTCCGAGGACTTGGAATAATAATATTGAAGTCACAATGTAGCTATCATTTGGCTAGTTACCTACTTCCGTACCAAACGACTGAAACGCGTCCGATACACATACACCAACCAGCACAGGATTCTCGACCTAAGATCGACCTCGCACGATATCAAAGTCAAATACCGGGAGAGAAAAACCATAGTGATATTCAACTACTCCACCCCATGATGTTCAACGACAAGCTGAGAGATGAAAGCGACGCATTAAACAACCTGGAACGCGAGATCACCGAAAACGCACGCAAACAACATACGCACATGCAACTTAACACCACGACCATAATAACCGGATGTCTGGCAATCATTGGCATAATCCTGTTATGCTTAAAACTAATGAAGAAGTGGAGATTAGGAGGTACTCCTAGCACCAAGGAAGTGAGGGACCCTAAAGTCGAGATTATACCCGTAAATTTTGATATTCGGAAGGAACAAATTATGGCATCAGACAACCAAATTACGCGGATCAGCACACTTTAAAAAAAAAAAAAATTATAAAAAATTATAAAAATATATATAAAATACCATATTGGACAAGACGTCCTGGGCAAGACGTTTAACTGCATTCACACGCAAGTCCAACCATCTGATCTTAAGAAAAAAATTCTCTAAACCTAGGCGTCAAGACACCTTCGACACGAGTGAAGATGATATCCTCATGGAAGCACTGGTGGAAGCAGATGAATTATATAGGAAGTTGGGGCTCGACGAACCAGAAGAGGATGTACCAGCGGAACCAATAGATGGCAGAATATCATTTGAAATCAGGGAAATGATCCGACAGGCAAATGATCTGAAATATGGTATAACGAGCAACAAGAAAGAATTCATGAAAGGCGGTCGGAGGAAGAACAACCACACATTAGGCCCGAAAGCAGAACTCTTTTGGATGCCACGTATTTCAAATTTACAGAAAATCGGGAAGAAGAGACGCACCCAACACCAAGAGTAGACAACGTATGCGACAACTTTCACCATGACAAACGATATAACAGAATACTTAACACTAAAAAGGAAAAGAGGTCAGGAAGCAGTTAATGAGTTATATTCAAAAAAAAAAAAAAAAAAACAATATATATATAAAAATATATATAAAATACCAATAGCTATAGATATAAAATTGCTTTGTATAACCATAAAATTCAGAATAATTCATTGTTTAGTAGGAAATTCATACAATCCAAATTATTCATACAATCCAAAAAATTAAGTTACGAAATATGAGAAATCTTGCAGATGCTTATATGTTCAATTAAAATTAAGAGTTAATGTAGTAACATATTATATACATAACATGCTTAGAATCATAACGTAGAGCAAAACTTGTTCGTCCTAAAGTAATTCAAACAAAAGTGTAAACCTATGAAAATCTTAACTTATGCTATGTGCAACACTTAGTACCAATTGTAACAGACAAGGATATACACTTCAAGACTAAAGACTTCGTTATATAAAAAAAAACAAAAAAAAAGGGGATCTCTTCTAAAGAGGGGAGGAAATGTTGTGAATAAAATTCACATGTCGACAAACATCTAGATTGAAATCTATGGTCTAGCAAAGGTACGGACCAACACCAAATGCCAAGTAGCACCATCTATTGACCTAACCCACAACAAACCTTCCTATCCCTCACCCACGGTTATGTTCATGCTAAACGTCCCCAAATCTAAACCCACGATCGTAGTTCCAGACACACTCTAATCCCAGACCCAACTCACCGTCTAGCCTAGACACACTCACCTGTGACATTGTACCTGGGAACTAAACCAAGAATTAGAACTAGACCCTAGCCACTTACCCATCATCGATCAGTTGCTGAAATAGAAAATTCAAGAAATGACTTACCCAGTGACCTAGTTTCATAAAGTGCAATAGCACTTTCGGTCAATTACTTTCCATGGAAACATCTCGGTCATTAACCTCTGATATTCTCACCTCTTGTGGGAACATTAATGGCCACAGATTATGCTACTCGAGCAGGAACACGTTCATTAACCTCTGTGACAGCAAATACAGGGAATTATTGGTCAATGATGAAACCAATGATGGGAACTCACGAATTGGCAAATCCAGAGTAATGAATGAGGTGGGATAAACTAGAAGATCAGCAAGAAAATTACGGATAAATAGAGGAGAAATGGATCAGGCAGTCAGTCGAAGTCAAGCCCGAGAGGAAGCCAGGTCTCAGCGCAGCCGAATCGAAGCCCAATCCCAAGACGTTCTACGAAGTTCCTGAAGAAGACAACTCGCAGACGAAGCCAAGACGTTCTACGAAGTTCCTGAAGAAGACAACTCGCAGACGATCCCAAGACGTTCTACGAAGTTCCTGAAGAAGACAACTCGCAGACGAAGCCAAGACGTTCTACGAAGTTCCCGAAGAAGACAACCCCAAGACGAGCCAAGAGGGTTCCCTGACGAAACTAACAACATAACACGGTAACCCGATCAAGTAATCGCCTACCACTCAAGTCCTGAACCGTCCAAGTAGACGACAGGCAGTAATACCCATACATGAACCCCGCAACCAAAACCTCGTTGACAGAAGCTTTGAAGGATCCCACGGCGGGACCCCGACCAATCTCGTTGGAGGAATATCGCCGGCGTCAGGCTATCAAACAACCCGAACTAAACCATTTTTCACGACAGCACAAGGAGAAGAAACCGAGATCGGGAGTGGAAGAATATTTCAGACGCCGACTACAGGAAGCCCAGAGAGAATTGGTCCTGGCATCAACCAAGGAAGAAAGACGCCTTGCCAGTCAAAAAATCAACGGTTTGAAGATGGAACGCAGGAACTACAGGCCGACAAAGAAGTACAACAAGTCAGCACCAAAAAAGTAAGAGTTAGGTCAATAGGACTATTAATATGTGCAAATGTATCGAGGTGTATGAATAAAGTAAGACAGATTAAATAAAAAGGTCCAATATATAACCGTCGAAAAGCGTTCTCACTCGTACGTCTACCAAAAATCCCAACAAACCAAAGGACGAGGTCACAGGGCTACCAAGGTAAACGTTGCAGTATTTAACTCCATGGTCACTCGTGCAGTGCATTTGGACGTCGTTTCAGACTACTCGACGCAAACGTTTTTAATCGCGTTCGATCGTTTCATCTCCCATAGAGGACTATGCCATAGAGTCTATTCGGACAACGGAACAACCTTCCGGGATGCAGACACCGAATTGCAACGAATGTTTGACACTGCGTCAAGGTACAGTGCCGAGGTAGCAGGTGCAGTGGCAAACAAAGGCATACACTGGCAGTTCATTTCATTGGACCTTTTTATTTAATCTGTCTTACTTTATTCATACACCTCGATACATTTGCACATATTAATAGTCCTATTGACCTAACTCTTACTTTTTTGGTGCTGACTTGTTGTACTTCTTTGTCGGCCTGTAGTTCCTGCGTTCCATCTTCAAACCGTTGATTTTTTGACTGGCAAGGCGTCTTTCTTCCTTGGTTGATGCCAGGACCAATTCTCTCTGGGCTTCCTGTAGTCGGCGTCTGAAATATTCTTCCACTCCCGATCTCGGTTTCTTCTCCTTGTGCTGTCGTGAAAAATGGTTTAGTTCGGGTTGTTTGATAGCCTGACGCCGGCGATATTCCTCCAACGAGATTGGTCGGGGTCCCGCCGTGGGATCCTTCAAAGCTTCTGTCAACGAGGTTTTGGTTGCGGGGTTCATGTATGGGTATTACTGCCTGTCGTCTACTTGGACGGTTCAGGACTTGAGTGGTAGGCGATTACTTGATCGGGTTACCGTGTTATGTTGTTAGTTTCGTCAGGGAACCCTCTTGGCTCGTCTTGGGGTTGTCTTCTTCGGGAACTTCGTAGAACGTCTTGGCTTCGTCTGCGAGTTGTCTTCTTCAGGAACTTCGTAGAACGTCTTGGGATCGTCTGCGAGTTGTCTTCTTCAGGAACTTCGTAGAACATCGGTGCCTCTCTTCAAGGTCATCCTGAAGCGCCATCCACCCTGGAGACAAGCGGCCTTTCACGCTGGCAGGCGGTGATGAATATGCGGAACCACTTTTGGCGGCGGTGGCGCAAAGAGTTAGTCCAGGAGTTTCAGCAACGCTCAAAGTGGCACGATCGCAACTCTCAGCCAAAATAAGGTGATCTTGTCTTAATTACTAACGATGGGCAAGACCTCAACACTGGCCATTCGCACGGATATCCAAAGTTCACCCCGATCCAGACGGGCTCACACGAGTTCTCACATTACGCACTGCAACATCAACATCTCTAAAACGACCATCTCTAGGACGACTGCCGGTCAATGACGAGGCTACCAGTGCCTTCATTTCCAGCTCACCGGGATCCAGGACGACGGGCGGCGAGAAAGAGGAATAGCTATTCACTTAAAATTTCCACAGGCAACCAACTAAGTCCCGCAGGACAAAACAGGACTTAATCGATGAACATTTATCGTTATATTATTATAGGCAATCCATTCTGAGCAAGCTTTATCCCAAGTGTTGTGAATGATGTCAAGCTAAAAATAAATATAATTATAAAGAAGATCACTATGCTCGTCATCAAGCATAACCGTAACACGGGAAGGTTATGAATACTATCATTAACAAATCTAAAAACCAGAAGATAAATGTAACCAATACCTCAATGATTACAAAACCAATACTTGCTTGAACATGGGAGTTATAATACCTAGTTATAGTACCATTACCTCAATGATTACAAAACCAATACTTGCTTGAACATTGGACACTGAAAACTTATGAAATTCCGTAGAAACATAAAATAAACGATTTCACAACATCTCTCTGTCATAACCAACTCTGAAATGTCAAAACGAAAATGTAAACAACTCACGCGATCAGTTCTAAGGAACTAGGCTGGTCGCTGAGAGATGGCGCCACGGCACACAAGGTGGATTTCGTAAAATGTGGCAACCACGCAAAAACGAAGCAAAGTCCCGGTTTCAGGAAATATAATGCGAGGAAAATTTCAGGAAATCATCAGTCGCTGATTGGATCTCTCCTTGGAGCTAGCTTGGAAAAGTAGGCACTTAAAAGGAAACAGTAAGTAGATCCCTACCGAAAACGGTTCTAGCAATCTATCGGTTTTTAGGAAACCCAAAGTGTTGAAAGTGGTTCTTGTAACCCACCAACTCGGGCTCCAGCCACACTACCAAACACGGTTCTAGTAACCTATCGGTATTGGAGGGGAATTGCCAGTTGAAAGAAGAAGAGGCAGAAAAGAAGACGACACACCAGCACCGGAGCCACCTCATCCCCCGAAGTATCGCACTGGCGCGGAAGCTAAGTTCCGGCGAGCAATTGAGGAGGTTCGCCGTCGCCTGCTGATTGCGGTGGGGCAAGAAGAGCGTGTGTGGATCAGCCGTGAGCTCCAGAGGCTCCATAGCGAACGCCTGCGATACCGCCAAGAGAAGAGACAGGCACGAAAGCGGCAGCAAACCAATACAAGAGGGAAGAGACAGAAATAAATTACAAATGTATAGTCATAGGTAAGAAACACAAATAAATATAACTTAGGTTAAATGAACGTACATTTCGGTTGTAAGGATTTAAAGCCAAATTTTTGAATTTACGAATAGCCCGAGGTTAGGCAAAATTTGGTAGCCTCACCTAGAAAGAATTTACATTAGAAAATAGTGATAACATTTGGGTTTGCATAGAGTAAAGGGGTCAATGAGGAAATTATTTTAGAAAACAATTATAACATTTTGGCTACACTATGTATATTGGAGAATAAATATAACTGTTGAGCGCAGACTCTTTTGTCTGTGCTTTGGGATGATTAGTTAGAGTGTATCACTACTAACTAATCCCTTCTGACTCCTTTTCTGAAGTAGTAAGTTGCAGGGGTAAGTCAAAGTGTTTCACCAAGACTTGTTGGGATCTGTGCAAGGGTCTTAGACCGATACACCAAGGACTAGGAGCGTAGTGAAAGAATGAGTGCTAATTAACGACTGATTTATTCGGCCTAATTTACGTGAATTTATAGTTAAAAAATGCTGACATGGTATAAATTTTCTCTTAAAACTAAATTAAGTCAAATGCATTTCATGGTCAAGTATTTCATAATTTTACTGATAAGGGAACATAATGGCCTTGATGGGAAGACGATCCGCTGGCTGAAGGTAAGTTGATGCGTGATTGGATATGCTGACCGGACAAAAACGGCGCTTTGCAGGTGAGTAATACTCTGTGGTGAGAAATTTTTCGTGAGAAAATTTCCTGAGTACAGTCAGGTAAGGCATTTGTGAACATCCTCCCCGGAGTTGAATGAGGGTCATTCAACAAACATTAACCGTGAAAGGTTCGGATGCTTCATTGTCTTGACTCTCGGGAACATCCTCAGCAGTTGTGCCTGATGGTGGTTGTGATTTTCGGGATGCGCGATAAGTTCTTTTTGCCATCCAGATTACTCCAATGATGGTTATGAGGACAACGCACAGGGTTCCATAGGCCAAGGAATGATGATGTTTAGAGGCTCCATGTATTAGGGACGGAATTTGGCTGTCCATTTCTAAAAGCTTGCGTTTGACTGATTCCAGTTCCCGAATGTGTGGGGCGAAGTGGTGTTGATAATGCAATACTGACGTCATGTTGAGCGGGTCAATGACGTCAGTTAGGTTAAAAGCTGGAACGTAGGATTCGTGCCTCACCGTTGAGTAGCTTCTGTGTCCGCGAATGGTGATGAGGGGTTGCTTGATGATGCAATCACTATTAATGGTCAAGATGCCTGTTTCCTTTAGTGTAAGCTGTGACATTTCTTCCCCGCAGACAATGTTTATGGTGGTCTTTGTTTGCAAGGAGAAGATCCACTGGTTTGGCGTATGTAGTTGAGTCCAACTGGAGTGCGATTCGACTCTCATTAATTGGCAATCAGTGGCTGGACTTAGTTGATTTAGTAGGCTTATTTCGCAAGCAGCGACGGGCGCACCAATCTTATACAGGGGGTGGCGTTGGCTGCATAAGTGCTTCCCATTCATCATTGTGCAAATTCGGAGTTGGGAGTCTGTTAGTGGATAGTATTGATCCCGATGCAAGTTTATCATTAAATAGGGAAAGGACGGTCTGATAGCCACGAAACTGTTGTTCATCATGACCGGAACTGGTACTACCCGGAAGAGATCGAAGTCGTCGGTCGAGATTAGCGGTACCCGAAGCTTGAAAATGAAATGCTTGCCCGTCATTCTGCCTTCGAGTGTGATGAGATTGTAGAAGTGAAGTATGTCATCTTCACTGGGCGGTAGTCTTAAACTTGGAGGAAGATTTGCTCGAATGGACGTCAAAACAGTCCGTAGCTGTCTTGGAGATAGGAGGTGTCTGCCTACCCTTCCTCGATGGACACTCACCAGGGCATCCAAAATAAGTCCTTGGGTTCTTTGGAAGTTGGTGGCTAAAAGTGTTGCTTGCAGTGACAAGGCAATGAAGGATCGAGACCGAGCGTCTTGTTGTGAGTCATGGTGGATTGAATTTATTTGCGAGGCAAGATCATTGAAATGAGTTTCAATCTTCTGAAATTCCCTGTCGATGGCTTGATGGTCTCTTTTCATCACATTGATAGAAGCGTCTAAGATGGAAGTTTGATTACGCAGAAGATTTGCTAAATGCCCTTCGTTTCGCTTTATGGAATCGATGGTCGTGGACATTTCTTCAGCATACTTGGAGTCTAGAACACCAAACATGAGATTGGCTGCGTTGCCAACGACGTTAATTAATCCTCGTTTTGATCGGCTAGATGGATGAGTTTTTAAAAGGTCATTGGTCTGGTCTAGTTCCTCTACGACACGGTTGACTTGGATAGCTATTTTGTGGTGAGTTTTGGGATCGGGCATAGTGGACGAAACGTTGAGTAGAGATCTGCTGAACGTTTGCAGAAATGTGAATTCCCTCCAAAAGGATGACATATCATAATAAGTTATGACATTCCATTCACTGCTGATGACATTGGCTCTGCCCAAGTTTTCGAAGTAGACCCCTGGGTTAGTCCTGAACGGGATTGCTATTGCCGTAGATGCCGTGGCTGGGGACAGCAAGAGACATACCATTAACACAGTGAAAAGAGCTGAGCGAACCTGCTTGACTGGTGTGGGGCCTTGGTTAATTGATGATTGAGGCATCGTTCTCTTTTTGGGTTGCTCGGTAGGTTCCATGTGGTTCACGTCTTCATCTTCGATCGGGAGCGGTGCCAACCGGTGTATTGGTCGGCGCAGGATGTTGTTCGCTGTCTTAACGTCGACAACTCGAACGAGCCCGTCCTCTCCCTTGACGACGTTTGTTACGCGCCCCAGTGGCCATTTTAACGGTGGAAGGTTGTCTTCCTTCATGATGACCATTGTGCCGGGTGAGACGTTTTGGGCCGTGTTTTTCCATTTTACTCGGTGCTGGAGTTGGTTTAAGTATTCGGTCGACCATCGTTTCCAGAATTCGTTCTTTACGTGCGTGACCAGCTTCCACCGAGTTAGTAAACTGACCTTGTTTAACTGAGCCTGAGGGTCGACGAGCGCTGTTAATGGCTCACCAATCAGGAAGTGTGCCGGCGTGAGTGCGGCGAGATCATTGGCGTCATCGGACATTGGCGTGATGGGCCGGGAATTCAAAATGGCTTCTACTCCTACGATGACTGTCTCCATTTCTTCATACGTTAATGAAGCTGAAGCAAGACTACGTTGCATTAAGTTCTTTGCAGATTTGACAGCGGCCTCCCACAGCCCACCGAAGTGAGGAGCTCGAGAACTGCATACCCTAAGTAGTTTGTCCTTTGAAGGATCGTTGCTGAAAACATCATTGAGTTCCTGTAATTGATTCCGAGCACCGACGAAGTTTGTAGCGTTGTCACAATAAATTTTCCGGCAATGTCCTCGCCTTGATATGAATCGGCCCAAAGCACCTAGAAAGCCATCAGTTGATAGATCGCTCACCAATTCTAAATGGACGGCCCTCGTAGCGAAGCAGCAAAAAACAGCGATGTAAGCCTTTTGTGGCTGTTTACCCCGAATCTTGAAATGGACGTATATCGGGCCGCAAAAGTCGACTCCGGAATTGATGAACGGCCGTGCAGGCTGAACGCGGTCAGGTGGCAAGTTCCCCATGAGTTGTGTTAATAGCTTGGGCTTGGCCTTGGCACAACGAACGCAATGTTGTACGACGGCGCGCGTTAAGTTCTTGCCACCGAGAGGCCAGAACTGTTGTCGCGCGATGGCGAGTAAAGCCTGAGGACCAGCATGCATGTTTTCTGCGTGTAGAGTGTTGAGTAGGATCTTGGTGATGGGATGACAATTCGGAAGCAAAGCAAGATGCTTGGCTCGATAGTCGAGGTTTGATGACTCGAGGCGTCCGCCTACTCGAAGGACTCCATCTCGGTCCAAAATGGGGGTCAAGGAGCTGATTGAGCTGCCCTTCGAAACTTCGCCATACTTCATCATGTGCTGGAGATCAACCTTGAACCCTTGTTGCTGGACATGTTTGATTATCAGAGTTTGTGCGTCGTCTAACTCTATCACTGATGGAACGGGTGAATTGTTTGTGCTGGAGCACCGTTTCGTGGCCTTGGTGAAGCGTAGAACATAAGCGATTATGCGCTGAAGCCGTCTGAAGGAATTTCGATGATTGATGTTGAGAAGGAAGTCGTCGTCCCTTGTCAATCCGAGACATGTGGATTGAATCTTAGTCCGTCGCTCCAGAGTGCATTCGTCTGGGTTTGGATTAAGATTAGGCCATGCGTCTTCTCTACCATGAAGGAAAAGTGGACCGAAAAACCATAAAGTGTTGTTGACTAACCTTCCAGGAGGAACGCCTCTAGATAATAGGTCGGCTGGATTATCTAATGATGGTACGTGTCGCCATTGCTCGGGGATGCTGGCCCTCTGTATGGCCGAAATGCGGTTGGCGACGAAGGTGTGAAAATTCGATGATTCAGCCTTGATCCAACCGAGGACTATTGATGAATCCGTCCAAAGGAAGATTTGATTATTATTTAGATGCAAATCATTTTTAATGCGCTGTTTGAGCTGTGTAGCTAATTTTGCGGTGCACAATTCGAGGCGGGGAAGCGTGATTTGCTTAATTGGTGCAATCTTTGATTTGGCACATAGCAATCTCACAATGACAGTGTTGTCCCGACCTATAGACCTGATGTACGCAGCAGCACCATATGCCTTCTCTGAGGCGTCAGCGAAAATGTGTAGTTGTAGTTGGGTGCCGGTTTTGTGAGCCAGTACATGCCTGGGAAAAGTTATGGAATTTAATGCGCTCAAGCCATCTCTGAAGCTGATCCATTTGGTGTGTAGTTCTTGTGGAAGTGAAGCGTCCCAATCGAGTTTTAATTCCCAAAGTTTCTGCAAGAATAATTTCGCCGTTATGACCACTGGGGCCAATATGCCCAATGGGTCTAAGATATGTGCGATATCAGAAGACGCGGTTCGCTTCGTGACCCTTTGCGTAGGGATTAAGGTGCTTCGAATGGTGAAAGAATCAGATTTGGGTTGCCAGGTTAACCCCATCGTTTTGATGCTGTCGTTGGAGTGGTTACTAAAGTCTATTTCAATTGCTTGATCCTCAGCCGGTATTTGCTTGAGTAGCTGAGGGTGATTTGCGCACCACTTACGAAGCTTAATGCCCGCGGTTTTGAGAGATGACAACAATTCGGCTTGCTTTAGCAGGCAGGTGGGTAAGTGGTCCGAACCAGACAGAACGTCATCCACATAAAAGTCGTTTTTGAGCGATTCAGCGGCAAGGGGGTACTGGTCCCTAACGTTGTCGGCCAGCATATGCAAGGTGCGCGTGGCGAGATAGGAGGCTGGAGCAGTACCATACGTGACAGTGCAAAGCTGATAGCACTTCAATGGTTTGTCAACGTCGTCCCTCCACCAAATCAACTGGTACTTTTGGTCAGCTGGGTCAACTTGGATTTGCCGGTACATTTTTTCGATGTCCGCCGTGAAGACGTATCGAGGAAGGCGAAAGCGCAGCAAGATTGTAAAAACGTCGCCTTGGATGGCTGGTCCGACTGCCAGGACATTGTTCAGTGACAGATTGCGGGTTGTTTTTGCCGACCCATCGAAGACCACTCGTAGTTTAGTCGTTGTGCTGTCGGGCCTGAGTGTTATGCACGCGTTTAACACCTTTTCTTTTGTAGTGCTAAACCGTGCAATTGTTTAATTGTTGAGGGTACAGTCCGAGTTAACAATGTCTGTTTACACCAAGACGATCGATTCATTCATACAAAGACGTTAATATCGGTATACAAAATTATATTTGGGGAAGCTACCATTAGTACAGAATTCTGTTTATTGGCTTAACATCTTAACTCTAATCTACTATTAATTGTTATGCCGGAGGTTCTGCCTTGAGGCCATCTGTTTCTTTTCCTGCCGGTACCACCTCCTCTCGTTCTGTAGCCGCTGGATCTCCTGGCTCAGTCGGAGCCGCTCGCTCTGCCCCACGGATATTAAGAGAAGTTTTCTCACTTCCTCAATCGCTCTGCGGAAGTTCGCCTCCACCCCAGTTCTATACTTTGGTGCGTGGATGTCCTCCCTCGGGGGTGTGTCCGCTCGACGCTTACTCAGTTGTCTGGCCCGGTACTCCTCTAGGCTGATTGGTCTAGGGCCCACCTTGGGGTCTTCTAGCGCTTTCGCTAGGGATGACGCACCGCTCATCTAGTGTGAACCGCGTTTTAAAAACAAGCTTAAAACCCAAACCGATAGGTTACAAGAACCGTGTTCGGATGGGTTTCCTTGGCGTCCGATAGGTTACTAGAACCGTGTACGGCTTATGCCTCGGAGATTCATTTCTCTACTTACTTCAGATAATCTTCAGTTGGCTCTTCTAGGGCTCAGGATCTTTGTTCAGGTTCTATACTTCGGCGTGGCTTCTTGTAGGGTTGAACTGATTGGCGGAGTCTTCCTCGGGTTGCTTGAACGTCTTCCTCTGGTTGCTTGAACGTCTTCCTCTGGTTGCTTGAACGTCTTCCTCTGGTTGCTTGAATGTCTTCCTCTGGTTGTTTGAACGTCTTCCTCTGGTTGCTTGAACGTCTACCTCTGGTTGCTTGAATGTCTTCCTCTGGTTGTTTGAACGTCTTCCTCTCGGCGTTTCGGGGGTCCGGTCCAGTTCTCGACTGACTCCTTAGTGAATTCTTGGCTCCATTTATAGGGCCAATATCGCTGATTGGGCGATTCCCTCCATTGAATGGTTCCCACCGATGGATATTGCTGAGGTGCCATTTCCCAGGCCTTTATCGATCGATGCACCTTGACTACAATCGTGCCCGGATGCACGTGTCATCCCAATGCACCAACATTTCTCCAATAGAAATACTCTCCATCCAAATTGTTTGTGTCTTTTCCCGGTCATTCACCAGCCGTCACTATTTTACTGAATGGATGACCTCGGTGCGTTCACCTTTCGTTTTTAATGCATTTCAGATTGTTTTCGTTTCGGATTATTTCTGTTTTCCCGGTGTCGAGTTTCACCCGTAGCTGCAGCGACAACCCGCCGCTAATTGTTGAGGTTTTGCTGCGTCAGCAGTTTCCGTTGACTCGACGAGGATGGGTGCCTGAATGGCCCTGAGAGGGTCAGGTTTCATTTCTCCGACCGGCGGTCGTTATCGCCGCGATTCCGCTGGGTCAGCAATTTTTGCTGACTCGGCGTGAATGTCACTCGTTCGAGTGCATTTCTGACCAGAGGGGTCAGGTTTCATTTTCATTTTTGTTTGTAAACTTACCCAAGGTCAGGGTTGTTTACAAACCAGGCATTTGTTGACGTCGTGACGTCATAGGGGATTCCGCTTTTGCATGGGAGTGTATTTGGCGATGTTTTTTAGGGGGTTTTGCGGGGATTTCGGGGGTTTTTTCGGTGTGGCATCCATCTCTGGTAACGTGCCTTCCCCGTGGTGTCTTTTGCTGGCCTTCTCTGGCTTCTTTTTTCCTTTGGTTGGTTCTTTTGGAGTGATTGCCAGGCCCTCTTTGGTCTCCTTGGCGATGTCTCTCTGTGGGATGATCTTTGGTGAGCATTGGAAGGGTTTTTCTGGATCATCACACTCCTCCCTCCTTTAGAGAAGCTCCCCCTCTTTGTTTTTTTTTTTTTTTTTTGTTTTGTTTTGTTTCTGTAATACTTCTACTGGCTAACTATTGCTACCGTCTAATAACTGCTTAACAATTTTCCTCTACTATTACCACTTTTTATTAGTTCCAAACATTGCTTGTTATCTTTCCTCTATAAGTACTTTCATATTTTTAGTATTTTCTTTTACATTTCTTATTAGATGTCTAACAGTTTCTTCTACATTTCTTGTTACATTCCTCTTCCATTTTTTAATTACCATTTTTTTAATACTTCTTTATTTTACATTTTTTGTTTACATTTCTTTAGTTTCCCTTTAAATTCTCTTATTACAAAACATTCTCATAACATTTCTTAATCCTAGTGGTTGCAGTTTAACGTCTTACCCAGGACGGTGTTACAATTCATATTTTTACTTAACTCTTCCTTACTATTCGTAGTTTTTGTTGTTCTTTAGCCATTTACTTATGTCGACGACCCTATCTCGTTTGGTGTTCATCGTGTGTTTAGTGGATGTCCGGTGTTTCGCGTGATTGTCTTTTTCCCCTTCTGGTAGTGGGTACTTGGCTGTGGGTGAGTTTCTTGTCCGCTTGTGCTGACCTGCATGAGAGTGTGTTGGGGTGGGTTTGGTATTCTTTTTTTCTCTTTTGTTTTCCTTGTGCATTTCCTTTATCATTTTCGAGATTTGCTCGTCTCTCTTGAAGAATTTCTCCCTTTCCTCGGGATGACCTTGTCGGTCCTCTTCCGGTTCACCCAGTTTGAGATGGTGATACAGCTTGTCGGCTGATTCGAGGATGTCCTCCCACATACTCTTGGTCATTCGCAAATTGTCCACGTCTCCAGCATAGCATGCAAGGGTGTCCTCCCACATGCTGGTGGTCCGTCGTATCCTGGCGGTTGGGGTCACTGCTGGTCTGCGTGCCGTTCCGTCATCTGCTGGTCTGCGTGCAGCGTGTAGGTTGTGGATTTCGATGATAACTTGAAGCGGACCCATGTTGATTTTTATTTTGCAGGGGGATTCCTCAAGAATGTCGACTTCTGGGTAGTTATTCTGGCTTCCGAATCGTCCACCTTTCGTGCTCGGGGCGGACATCTTTGTATCTGGTAATTGTAATGGTTTGGTATTGTTATTCTTCTCTCTGGGTATTTTTATTTATTGTTATTAGTATTATTATTATTGTCTATTAATTAGTATATTCTTTTTTTTTTTTTTTTTTTTTCACTTATTTGCTAGTTTTTAGGCTTCTGAAGGTGCCTGGGTTTCTCGAGCCGTAGTAGGGGTTTCTTTGACCGTAGCGGGGGTTTCTCGGGTGTTGATTGTCTGATCCCTCCTCGGGATTGTGATTGGCATTGACACGAACTGAACTCGTGGTTCTCGTTGCGGCTTTAGTCGTGAGGGTTGCGCTGGCTGTGAGATTCTTGTTTTACAGATCCATACTGTAATCGCGATGACCATTGTTATCACTAGTCCTGCTGATAGACCTGTCGTGGTGTGTAGCTGGATTCTACTACGACGTGTTTTTTCGGTTTCCTTGATCTGGGTGTCCAGGGCTTCTATCGTCTCGCTATACTCCTTGTAATGCTCACTGAGGGCGATCGGGTGCAGTATCTCTATGTTTTCTTTTTGTCTTTCCGTAATTTCTAACGGTATTTTATATTTTGCGAAGTCGATTTTAGGTGGCGGTATATTTTCTGCCTGATGTATGTGTAAGGGGTGTCTCTCATTCACTTTATAAGGAAGGGTGTACTCGGCTAGATGGTATATGCACTTCCCTTTTAACTCTATTATCCCTAGACCAGTCAATTGGTAGGTTAGTTCAGTATTTTCGCATTGGCTTATTAGTGGGGTTGGTTTTAGGACCCAATATAACCAAGCGTTGTCCTGGTGCATGGGCGTTATTATTGGTCTCACGTTCGCCAATATTCGTATTCGGCAGCTGACCGGAGCCTGGTCTGTTGCTTTGAACAGTGCCGATATGCAGTCCGTGCGTGTAGGTTTTGTTAGCATTGGGTCCCCGTGTTGGCAGATGCTGTATGTACCGTTAACATGGGTGCATTGAATTCGGTAATTCAGCTCGGTTAAACCGAAATTGTGTTGCGATCGACTGGTGTTTAAAAAATATGTACTCTCTATGTCGTAGACATAGTAGGAGTCGTGACCCGTTTCAATCGGAGTGGTGTAGATCCTGTTTAGGGTGTATGGTTGTTCTTCTAATAGAGGTATTTGTATTTGAATCAACGTTCCTCCTTGGCCGCCTTCGTAGTCTACTGTTGCTATCCTTTGTAAGGTAATGGGGTCCATGGTGGTTTTTCTTCCGTTATATTTCTCAGAGGCGTTAGTGTAAACCTCTAGGATCTGCTTTGTTGGTACCAGTAAGGGACTTAATTCCCTTCTGTTTAGGGCTTCTAGTGCTATGAACAGGTCCGTGATTTCTTAATAGATCTGTTGTAACTCTCCTAGCATAAATATCGTTAGTTCGTTGAGATCCAATCTTATATGGATTTTCCGGAGTTGGTCCGAGTGGTTGGCTATTTCGCTCATTTTTACTCTAAGGTCCTCTACTCGTTGCACCAGCTTGTTGTGTCGTCCGGCCATTTCATTGTTGGTGTCGCTCATGGCCTTCAACGTAGTCTTCATTATCGTGACCTGTTTCTTGGCCAGGTCCAAATTAGTTTGAGTATCCTCTTCTAATTCCCTCAGTTTTTGATGGATATCTTTCGAATCTTCACTGTCCATTGTTCCGAATACGGTTTTCATAATCTTGCCTCCCAGGTTCAGTAGTCCCCTTTTTGCGCGACTTCGCGACGGTAACGAGGAGCTGGTTTTACTTATTAGGTCCTTTATCTGCGCCACCTGTCTTTTTATTTCTCCCTGCCAATGGTGACAATTTCCTTCTCCTGCCAGGCTACTGGTGTCGGTGCAGAGTTGATTTATGGCTGCCTCACAGTCATTGATGTAATTTAAATGTGGCTCCCACGTTGGTCTAGGTAGGCGTGTAATGATAATCCAGTGGTCGTGGTATGTCTGCACCTTCCTTAGGGGCTCGAACAGCACTCCATGATTCTTTATTGGATGTATTTCCACCGGTGTTTGCTGGGTTAGGGCTACCACCATTAGGACTATTATAGATGTAGGTACCATTCTGGAAAGACAAGGGTATGGGTTTTAGTTGAATAATTTCAACCGATTGTTGTGGACGCGCCGTTTCCGGTTTCTTATCAAAATGGTACTGTTAACCGGGCTATTCACGACTACCACTTTATAAGGTCCTAGCCAATGCTGAATAAGTTTGTTTTTCCGTGCCGCATTTCGGAGGAGTACCTGGTCACCTACATGGATTTTTACGGGGTTTATTTTTCGGTCGTAGTATTCTTTCGATATGAGTTTTCCTTCTTCCAAATTAGTTCGAGCAGTCTGATATGCCCGTTGTAATTTATTCCGCAACTGGACGTAATAATTTTCATGATCGTAGACTGGTTGTGGGGCCTTTTTTAAGTTGTTGGGCAGGGGAGCGGAGAACCCATATAAACAGTCCATTGGGGTTAATTTCGTGGTTGAGTGCATGGTATTGTTTCTGACGAACATCGCCGCTCGCAGGTGTTCGTCCCAATTTGATTGGTTGTCGTCGACAAAGTTTCTTAAATAATCGATCAGCGGTTTGTGCGACCTCTCCAACGCTCCGTTGGATTGGGGGTGGTACGGCGTAGTCTCGAGTTTCTGAATTTTAAATAATTTACAGACTTCTCTAAACATTTCTGAAGTGAAATTCGCTCCTTGGTCTGTTATCAACTTCTTGGGTATCCTGTAGCGACTTATAATTTCGTCTACGAACGCTTGGGCTACCGTCTTAGCCTCCATGTTGGGTAGGGGTACTACGTCCATGAATCGTGTGAGATCATCCTCAAAACTCAGGATGTATTTGTTTCTTCGTGTAGTCTCGGGTAATGGTCCCACAAGGTCCATATATACCTTGTCGAATGGAAGTATTGCGGTGTCCGTTATCATCATGGGTTCTTTATGTTCCCTGCTTAGTTTATTCAATTGGCATTTCTTGCACCTCTTAATATATTTCCGTATATCTCCTATCATCCCCTTCCAGGTGAATTCTCTTTTCAATCGTTGGAATGTTTTGAATACACCCTGGTGGCCTCCCAGAGGGGCGTCGTGACAATCACGTAGGATGATTTCGATCTCCTGGGGGTCTGTTAGGACTCTTATCTGTGGATTCTCTAGCTCAGGGGTATTACCCTGTACCTCACGTTCGTCGTTTTTATCCTCCGAGGGGGTTTTTGGTTGCGTTTCTTCGGTTTTTTCTTGTTGCTCCCTTGCTTGCTTGCGGGTGGTCACCATAACTTCGTAGGGGATTCTACTTAGGGCGTCGGCATTGTTGTTTTTCCTCCCCTCTTTGTACTCTATCTCGAACGTATAGTCGGAGAGTTTGTGCCATAGGCGGATTATTCTGCTTGTGGGGTCTTTGATCCTTATAGCACCTCTTAGTGGCTTGTGATCCGTGAATACTTTAAAAGGTCTTCCGTATAAATAACACCTGAAGTTCTTCACTGCCCAGACTATGGCCAGGAGCTCCCGCTCGATTGTTGAGTAGTTTTTTTCTGCAGCATTCAATGTACGACTAGCGTAGGCGATGGGCTTCTCTTCTGGGGGTTGTCCCTGTGCTAGCACTGCCCCTAGAGCTTCTCCACTTGCATCGGTATATAATTTGAAGGGTTCCTTGAAGTTTGGGTACCTTAGTACCGGTGGGTTTATTAGTTTCTCTTTGAGAGTGCTGAATGCCTTTGCACAATTCTCGTCCCACTTAAACTTCACGTCTTTTTTCAAAAGATTGTTAATGGGGGACGCTATTTTGGAGAAGTCTGATATGAATTTCCTGTAATAATTCGCTAGTCCCAAGAAAGACTGCACTTGTCGGATGGTCTTGGGTGTTGGGTATTCTCTAACGCTTTCTACTAAGCTCGGGTCTGGTGCCACTCCTTCTGTGGTGATCTTATGCCCTAAATATATGATTTCCCTTTTCAGGAAGTTACATTTTTCTGCGTTTAGTCTCAACTGGTGTTCCCTTAGTCGTTCTAATATTACTCGTAGCTTTGTCTGATGATCGGTTAAATTTCTACCATATATTACGATGTCGTCCAGGTATACGAAGCATTGTAGACCTTGCAGGCCTGTCAGCACGTGGTTCATCAAACGCTGGAATGTTGCTGGTGCTCCTTTCAACCCAAAAGGCATACGTTTGAAAGCGTAGTGCCCATACGGGGTGCTAAATGCAGTCTTATCCCGATCTTCGGGTCTCATGGCTATTTGATGGTAGCCGCTTGCGAGGTCCAGTACAGAGAAGTAACGGGAATTTCCCAACTGGTCCAGGATATCCTCTATCCTGGGTAGTGGGTACGCGTCCCCTTCGGTTACCTCGTTTAATTTTCTGTAGTCGACAACAATTCGCCATCGCTTCTGTCCATCAGGTCCCGGTTTCTTTGGGACTACTAGCAGGGGTGCATTCCACTGGCTCCAGCTTGGCTCGACTATGTCTTCGTCCAATAGTCTGTTTATCTCTTCTGTTATGACGTTCCTGTGCGTTTCAGGCAGTCGGTACATTTTGCACTTGATTGGCTGTTGGTCTTGTTTTATCCTTATCTCGTGCTGCACCGTAGCTGTGTGTCCCAGTTTTTCTCCTGGCAGGTGGAATACGTCCTGAAACTCTGTGATTATTTTATTCATTTCCTTTTTTTCCTCCGCGTTCAGATTGGCGTCCATATTGACTAGCTTTTTAATCTGCATCTCCCTTTTCCCCGGCTCCTCGTTACTTACTACACTGCAATATACCTGTGGTTGTGTTATATTTTCCGCCTCGCTCACATGGTCTATATCCTTACTGTACCTCCTCAGTTTTACTTTTAAATTCTTAATTTCCAATTTTTCGTTATTGATGTTCATTATGCTTATCACTATTTCTCTATCTTTAGGTTGGACCAGTGCGTTGCTCACGTATACTCCTGGTAGTACTTCTTCTCCTTCGGTCAACTGCTGTCCCCGGGCATAGGTTATTGCTTTAATGAATTTAACGCATCTGGCAGGTACTGTGACATCGATGGGCTCCGTGGTCGTTATTTCTTCGTCGGGACTTCTGTCCCCAGGGTCTTCATAATTTCGAGAATGGTCTTGGGCAGGATCGGACTTATCCTTACTCTTCCCGGCACGCGCGGTTTCCGGAATTCCGTCCTGAGTGCCTGTTTCAAAGAGTTGTGCTAGGTCTTCCATTACCGCCTCCGTTGGTGATTTTACCCCCTCGTCAATACGTAGATCAGGGCTATTCCCACAGACGTTGATGGTTGTCGTTTCGGTTCGCCATTGTGGGCTGGTATGTGCCTCCTCGCGACAGTTCTCCAGGAGATCGAGGTTGTCACCCCACCCCACAGATACTGGTTCCGTACTGTGAGTTTCTCGGGTGTCTCTTTTAGTTTTTCTCCCGTCCGTTGCTATCACGTCGACAAAGCATGTCCCTGTTTCACCATGGTTACAATTCTCTTCAAACTTTATAGTTGTTCTTTCCTTGCCAGTTGTGGACGTAAATGTCAGTCTTTTTGCGGGGCCCTCAATGTTACAGTGCCTGGATAAGAAGTCGTTGCCCAGTATACCAGTTATGTTGGTGTGATTTAGTGAGTTTATCAGGTGAAACTTACATGGATAGGGTTGATCTAGTTCAACTTGTCCCATTATGGTACCTTCTGATGATACCTCCCCAGAAATGGTGTTTATCGTGATAACTTCTTTCTTATTTATTAATTCTTCTTTGTCCTTCCTGATTTCCTCTTCCTTTATCAGGCTTATTTCTGCGCCCGTGTCTATTATGAATTTATTTTCCCTATTTCTAGTGAAATCCAGAGGTAAGCTCACTATTGGGATGTTAGGGTACTGGTCACACCTTTTTTCATCTTCTTCTAGTGACGACGCGCGGTGTGTTCGGTCGTCCCTTCGCAGTTTTCCGAAGTACTTGTTCGCGCCTGCTCTTCTAATTGCAGGCGTTCCCACCTTCCCTTAAGGAAACACATACTTTCTATGTGTCCGTTCTGCAGGCAAAAATTGCACTGGTCCGGTGCAGGTGTCACAGTGGTGTGGTTTACTTGGCGTTGCCTGTACTCGTTGGATTGATTCGTTTGATTCCGTTGGCGGTTATTGTTGCAATTCTGCGTACTATGCCCATACGTTCTACATGCCGTGCAAAAAGGTGTCATCTGCTTTGTACGGCACTCTGCCATCACGTGTCCCATCTTATTACAAAAATGGCATCTTATTTGACGCCGCTCTGGTCTATTCCGTGATGTGTTCTGGTTTCTGTTCCTATAGTTGTTATAGGAGTTTTGCTGGTTACCTCTGCGCGGTGGTTGATATTGTTGACCCCCATTTCTATTGTAAGTGCCGTGGTCATCTCTTTGTGGTGGCCGTGTGTTCCCCTCAATTTGTTGAGAGTAGAGTTGCGTGTTGCTATGCCCCATGTACAATTTGGGTCCAGGCACCTGAAAGTTTTGCACCATTGTGCTGGCCGCGATGTGCGGTGGCTGTCGCATGCATTGCTCGGTTTGCTCCAACCTTCTGACTTTCGATCCTAGGGCCTCTTGTGTGTTTTCCACATCTTGTAACAAGTAGAACTTGTAGTTGGAATCTAGTACACCCATTTTAAAACAGTGCACCCCAACTTCTTCTATTTCGGTCCTCAGACCATCTCCGCCGTTAGCATACTGAACTTCTGCCGCGGTCTTGCAGGCATCTATTAACCCTTTTACTCGGTTATGGTACCCCAGTAGTGTTTCTGTGGGTAGTTGCTGGACATTCCGCAATTGGGTGTTTAGAGTAATGTAGGAGGTGCCTTGGAGTAAACTGGTTCTTAACGTGGAGAAAATATTTTCCAGCGTGTCACATACTCCTGCCTGTACCGCCTCTAAAGCTCGTCCTCTCAGGCGTGTCGGCAACAACCTGGTGAACAACACCTTGTCCTGTACTTCCGTGAGAGTCTCGTAGCCTAGTCTAGCGCAGTTAATAAACTCATTTATCTCGCTTTGTTTACGCGGGCTATCCTCTCCAATCAGGATTGGTACATTATTGTACAGAATGTTATTCACTAGTTCCACGTTAGCCATTTTTTTGTCTTTATCTTTCGTGGTTTCCTTACTCGTTGTTGGTTGTACTTTTTGTTGTTCTGTTGGTTTTGGGCCGTTCCGTTCACAGTTATAGCTTCCCGGGTCGGAAAATGTCCTGAGGTAGTATCTCCCACCCCTGAGCTCTACTATCTCGGGTCTTAGATGGGCTTCGTTTGTTATTTCTCCTTGATCCTTTGTTTGCTTGTGCTGGCGTCCTACTCCATCAGGTTGAAATTCCTCCTCTGGAGTAACTGCTTCGCTATAATCGCGGCTTTCAGGTTCGTCACCCTGTTCTGGCTCCGGCGTTTTTGGTGACTCCGGTTCGTGGTGCGACGTCTCCTCGTCTTGACCTACTTGGTCCTCCTGGCTAGCGGCTATTTCGTTGTTCGATTCCTCTTCGTCTTGATTTGGCTGATCTTCTTGGTTAGTGGTTTCCTCCCCGTTGCTAATACCGGGGAAGTTAGGGTCTGGGTTGTTAATGTAGAACGCGTCAAGTCTTCTCATAAACCTACTTACAGATTCAGTGAGTGGTATTTTTGGTGTGGATTGTGCCATACAATTTTTTTTTCTTTTTTTTTTCTTTTTTTTCTTTTTATTTTTTCTCTTTTTTTTTTTCTTCTTTTTTTTTTCACATTTCAATATTTTTTCTTTCCAGCCGGCTACATTCACAACCAAATTACATATGCGGTTCTATCTGTACTTTATATTTTACAATTCAGATAAATTTGTACCTTAATTAACGTTATACAATGTCAGTTCTGCCTTATAACCAAATTACATTAGTTTCTCTATAAATGTGATTTACAATTCCAATCTAGTTTCAATTACGTTATAACATTTATACAATATCGTTATGCAATTTTTTGCATGCTTTTTTCTCAAAATAAAGCTCTTAGGTTATTAACACATAAAGTTATAACATAAATTTCTTAGATTCTTATTATTTATTCTTGCCTCTTCTCGAGGTTCCCCTTGTGTACCATCAACAATTGTTTTTATATTTCCCGATCTTTGTGCAGGCAAAGATTTTCGTTTATTTTCCTAAAACAGACTATTTCTGAAATCTTCCAAACGGCCTTTCTATTTGACCATACTTTTATATTTTGCCTCAAACGTAGGTTCTTAAATGCGGCTGCGCCAGTTGTTATGCACGCGTTTAACACCTTTTCTTTTGTAGTCCTAAACCGTGCAATTGTTTAATTGTTGAGGGTACAGTCCGAGTTAACAATGTCTGTTTGCACCAAGACGATCGATTCATTCATACAAAGACGTTAATATCGGTATACAAAATTATATTTGGGGAAGCTACCATTAGTACAGAATTCAGTTTATTGGCTTAACATCTTAACTCTAATCTACTATTAATTGTTATGCCGGAGGTTCTGCCTTGAGGCCATCTGTTTCTTTTCCTGCCGGTACCACCTCCTCTCGTTCTGTAGCCGCTGGATCTCCTGGCTCAGTCGGAGCCGCTCGCTCTGCCCCACGGATATTAAGAGAAGTTTTCTCACTTCCTCAATCGCTCTGCGGAAGTTCGCCTCCACCCCAGTTCTATACTTTGGTGCGTGGATGTCCTCCCTCGGGGGTGTGTCCGCTCGACGCTTACTCAGTTGTCTGGCCCGGTACTCCTCTAGGCTGATTGGTCTAGGGCCCACCTTGGGGTCTTCTAGCGCTTTCGCTAGGGATGACGCACCGCTCATCTAGTGTGAACCGCGTTTTAAAAACAAGCTTAAAACCCAAACCGATAGGTTACAAGAACCGTGTTCGGATGGGTTTCCTTGGCGTCCGATAGGTTACTAGAACCGTGTTCGGCTTATGCCTCGGAGATTCATTTCTCTACTTACTTCAGATAATCTTCAGTTGGCTCTTCTAGGGCTCAGGATCTTTGTTCAGGTTCTATACTTCGGCGTGGCTTCTTGTAGGGTTGAACTGATTGGCGGAGTCTTCCTCGGGTTGCTTGAACGTCTTCCTCTGGTTGCTTGAACGTCTTCCTCTGGTTGCTTGAACGTCTTCCTCTGGTTGCTTGAATGTCTTCCTCTGGTTGTTTGAACGTCTTCCTCTGGTTGCTTGAACGTCTACCTCTGGTTGCTTGAATGTCTTCCTCTGGTTGTTTGAACGTCTTCCTCTCGGCGTTTCGGGGGTCCGGTCCAGTTCTCGACTGACTCCTTAGTGAATTCTTGGCTCCATTTATAGGGCCAATATCGCTGATTGGGCGATTCCCTCCATTGAATGGTTCCCACCGATGGATATTGCTGAGGTGCCATTTCCCAGGCCTTCATCGATCGATGCACCTTGACTACAATCGTGCCCGGATGCACGTATCATCCCAATGCACCAACATTTCTCCAATAGAAATACTCTCCATCCAAATTGTTTGTGTCTTTTCCCGGTCATTCACCAGCCGTCACTATTTTACTGAATGGATGACCTCGGTGCGTTCACCTTTCGTTTTTAATGCATTTCAGATTGTTTTCGTTTCGGATTATTTCTGTTTTCCCGGTGTCGAGTTTCACCCGTAGCTGCAGCGACAACCCGCCGCTAATTGTTGAGGTTTTGCTGCGTCAGCAGTTTCCGTTGACTCGACGAGGATGGGTGCCTGAATGGCCCTGAGAGGGTCAGGTTTCATTTCTCCGACCGGCGGTCGTTATCGCCGCGATTCCGCTGGGTCAGCAATTTTTGCTGACTCGGCGTGAATGTCACTCGTTCGAGTGCATTTCTGACCAGAGGGGTCAGGTTTCATTTTCATTTTTGTTTGTAAACTTACCCAAGGTCAGGGTTGTTTACAAACCAGGCATTTGTTGACGTCGTGACGTCATAGGGGATTCCGCTTTTGCATGGGAGTGTATTTGGCGATGTTTTTTAGGGGGTTTTGCGGGGATTTCGGGGGTTTTTTCGGTGTGGCATCCATCTCTGGTAACGTGGCTTCCCCGTGGTGTCTTTTGCTGGCCTTCTCTGGGTTCTTTTTTCCTTTGGTTGGTTCTTTTGGAGTGATTGCCAGGCCCTCTTTGGTCTCCTTGGCGATGTCTCTCTGTGGGATGATCTTTGGTGAGCATTGGAAGGGTTTTTCTGGATCATCACATGAGGACCCAATGATGTGGAAGAAAGTAATAGGGCTCTTCTACCATTGTGAAGCAGACTTCCTTCATGTGACCCAACTCTATGTATTCCTTCATGAATGCGTTGTACTGCTGCCTTAAGGTTTGATCCTTAGCTAGTCTCCTTTCCAAGGAGTGGAAGCCTCGAAGTGCCGTGTCACTGGACTCACCCAATCCATGTGGATCGCACCGGAACGGAAGTCGGACGATGAAGCGGCCATTGTTGTCCCTTCTTGTAGTTTGATTGAAGAATTCTTCACATCTGTTTTCAGCAGCAGTGTACTTGTTTGAGCCATGTTCGGTTTCCTCAAGCTCCCAAAATTTTTGGATGTGGGAATCGAAGGTTTCGTCTTCGGTGCATATTCCGCAGCATGCGAGGTTGGTTATTGGGCTTGGCGTGGCGACTCGGCCCGACACGGTCCAACCGAAAACCGTGTTCTGCAGTGTAGGAAGTTGATCTCCTAATTTAATTTGGCCCACAGAGAGAACTGAATAGAACAGCTCGGCTCCACTAAGAATGTCGATGGGGCCAGGGCGGTGAAATTGTGGATCTGCCAACCTTATATTGTCAGGGATAGGCCAGGATGTCCTCTCGATTTGTTGCGAAGGTTGCGGTGTTATTATTCTTGGTAGGACATGAACATCCATGCTTGTTCTGAAGTCAGTTACGTTAGAACATATTTCGATGTTGGCTCTTGAACGGGAATTTTGTGCAGTCGAACCGATCCCACCGATGGTGACTGAATGTCGCGTTTCTTGAAGGCCCAACCTTCTCAAAAGTCTTTCTGATATGAAATTTAACTGCGAACCAGAGTCTAACAAGGCTCTTGCCTGAATTTTGTTTGCACAGCTGTCAGTGACCTTTACTAGGATTGTGCTCAACAAGGTGTAAGCGCCGACAGTTGAGGGAGTGCTGGAACTAAGCGACGCAGCTTGCATAGTGTTTGAATCTGGGGGTGTTTGTATTTGTTGGTTGTTGACTGCGGGAGGTGACTGGTTGCCCGAAGCTTGAGATCTTGGGCTGTTGTCTTCCAAATGAAGCAATGTATTGTGTTTCTTGGAGCACTTGTGGCAATTACCAGATGGACATTGATTGGAGCGATGTCCCTTCTTGAGGCAATTAACGCAGCGACCAGCGCGTTGTATGAGTTTAAGGCGCTTGTCAGGACTGTGATTGAGGAAACTGGAGCAGGAAAAGATTGGATGATCTCCTTTACACACGAAACACGGCGTTCTTGAGGATACGACAGCTAATGCCCTTGGGGGTCGTCCTTTGCCGAAGTTAATGTCGTTAGAGGCGTTTCTTGAGTTTTTGTTAGGAAGGGATTCTAGTGACTGGAATCGCCTTTCCAGGAAAGCAAGGAAGTGCTCCATAGATTGCAATTTCCTAGGATGTTCCAGGCCTTGCTCGTAAAGCGTGTGCGAAACTCCGTCTAGTTTTTTGATGAGGATGTGGAGCAACAGAGGATCCCAGTTTTTGATGTCAATTTTGAGATTCGTTAAACTGAGCAGGCACTCTCGAGTTGTGTCATGGAGTGACTTGAAAGCTGTGGCTGATTCGGTGTGAATGACAGATTGGTTCAATAATTTGTTAATGAGGGCTGCTACCAACAATCTGTCATTGTCATATCTGTCCTTGAGATGGTTCCAAGCAGACAGATAGTTCGCGTCTGGTTCCAAGCAGACAGATAGTTCTCTAATACATCGCTCTGCTTCACCAGTTAAACTCGTCTTGAGGTACCACATTTTCTGCGCATTGCCCAGATTTTGTTCGTGAACCACTTGCAAGAACAGGTCGTGGAACTGCTTCCAGCAAAGATAATTGCCTTCAAATTTTGGCAATGTGATGGTTGGAAGCTTAACCTTGGGCGAAACATCACTTGTGACTGAATGTGTGGACGGTGTAGAATGTTGTTGTAATTCAATTATTGTCGACTCTACTTCATCGGACAGCAAAAGATACGCTTCTTGATCAAATCCAGCAGCAATGGGGTCGTCTGTCATTCCCCAGATGGCATCATGCAGAGTCTCCAGGTTTGCCCAAAGGCGTTCAATGGAACGGCACTTTACGTCGTACACGACAGCGTTTTGTTGAGGGGGGAGGTTTTGGACTGAGTCCAAAGCGCGCCTTAATGAGACGATTGCAGCGTTCAATCTCCGTAACATGACCTGAAGTGGAGAACTTTCGGCATTAGATGGCTTGGCATCTTCAGGCTTGTGACTGCTTGATGCATTCTCCGTGGATTGAGTGCTTGATTGACTGCTTAAGCGTAGTTTGACGTCCTCGATAAACCACTGGTACAGCTCCTCTATGTTGGCAAAGTATTGTTTCTGGAAATATGGATGACTGGTTTCGAGGTCATATTTAGCCCGAATACCGTAGTCCACAGATTGGAACGTCTCCCAGAGCTCCGTTATGGCCTTGGACTTGTTGACGAGGTATTCGTCGTCTTTGCGTGTCGGAGAATCCTTCTTGTAGTTCCTTATATGCCTCTCGATTTCTCCTCCTGTCTCGTTCTGTTGTTTTGCAAGTTCTTCCAAAGAGGACATTCTTGAAGTTTAACGAAGTGGAACGATGAGAGCAAACAGCGGCTTGAGTAAGTTGACTGCCACAAATGAGGTAATGTTGTCTCGGAATGTTGGGAGGGACGCCGATAGGATGGAAACTTCAGCTGGTTCTTCTTCAGGATGCTCGGGATGAAACGATCTTGACGGTATTCGCGGTTTGACGATTTGTCGTGACGGTTTAAAATTCGCGTAAACTTGAATGGTTTGGAGTTCGCATGACGTAAATCACGTCGGGGTCACCAAATGTTGAGCGCAGACTCTTTTGTCTGTGCTTTGGGATGATTAGTTAGAGTGTATCACTACTAACTAATCCCTTCTGACTCCTTTTCTGAAGAAGTAAGTTGCAGGGGTAAGTCAAAGTGTTTCACCAAGACTTGTTGGGATCTGTGCAAGGGTCTTAGACCGATACACCAAGGACTAGGAGCGTAGTGAAATAATGAGTGCTAATTAACGACTGATTTATTCGGCCTAATTTACGTGAATTTATAGTTAAAAAATGCTGACATGGTATAAATTTTCTCTTAAAACTAAATTAAGTCAAATGCATTTCATGGTCAAGTATTTCATAATTTTACTGATAAGGGAACATAATGGCCTTGATGGGAAGACGATCCGCTGGCTGAAGGTAAGTTGATGCGTGATTGGATATGCTGACCGGACAAAAACGGCGCTTTGCAGGTGAGTAATACTCTGCGGTGAGAAATTTTTCGTGAGAAAATTTCCTGAGTGCAGTCAGGTAAGGCATTTGTGAACAATAACCTTTTGGCTTATATAGAGTAAAGGTATCAAAAAGGCAATTATACTGGAAAATGAATATAACATTTTGGCTTATATAGAGTAGAGGTAGCAATAAGGAAATTATATTGGAAAATAAACATAACACGTTGGCTTATATAGAGTAAAGGTATCAATAAGGAAATTAGACTGGAAAATGAATATAACATTTTGGCCTATATAGAGTAAAGGTATCAATAAGGAAATTATATTGGAAAATGAATATAACATTTTGGCTTATACAGAGTAAAGGCATCAATGAGGAAATTATATTCGAAGACAATTACAACATTTTGGCTTACATAGAGTAAAGGTATCAATAAGGAAATTGAATAAAAAAAAAAAATTTATAACATTTTGAATTGTAATAGCTAAGGAATTTGAACTAACTAAATTGTTGAGCAATAAAGAGATGATTCATTCAACCAAAAAATGTATTTAAAGCCTACCTACAACATAAAGCTAACAATGAAGCTAAAAGTAAAACTACCCACTGGTTACTAGCATAAAAATAAAATTAAATAACAAAACGAAAATATAATTATATATATAAGAACTCTGATTTCGATATATATACAACAACTGGCGCAGCCGCAATAGAGAACCTAAGCGCGAAGAAAATAATCTTGAGCATAATTAAGCAAATTACATTTAAACAAGACAGATGTTGAAGGTACGCTGTAGACTATAAGAATAAAAAAGGAATGTTTGTTAATTACGAATAAGGAATATTGTACTAATTTGAAAAAAAATGAATATAAAAAAAGAAAGAAAAAAAAGGGGATGAATAAAAAACAAATAAAAAGAGAACATAACATAAAGAAGAAAAGAAGAAAAAATATATATAAGGGAAGAATATATAAAAAAAAAAGACAAATGAATTCAAAAAATTTACTATCGAAATTATTACAAAAAAAATTAAGATGGAACAGTCGGAGGCAGCATAATATGGCTCATTCAACCCCAAGACAACACTTCGAGTTTTTGTGAGAAGTTACAGTATTTTTCGATCGATAATCCGGATCCAGAATTTTCTACCAGTACCGAGGAAACCCACACAGGCGAAGATCCCAACGAAAACAAGGAGAACGAGGAAGGAACAAAGAAAAAAACCGAGGTATTGATGTCAGGCAATCAGAGAACCCAACAAGGAACAGAAAATCAGATAGAAGGAAATATAGAAACAGGAGATATACAACAAACACCAGAAGAGCCAGAAACAGACATAGTGCAGCTGAGACACGGGAGAAAATATTGTAAGACGAACTCGGATCAAGGAAAAGACGACCACGCCAACAACAAACGGCAGCCAACAGCAGATACACTGACAGAGTCCAGGGGAATGGAAGTTCAAGAAACTAAAGTAACTGAGAGCAAGAAAATGGCCAACATACAATTAGTAAACAACGTTTTATATAACAACGTACCGATATTAATAGGAGAAGACAGCCCGCGAAAGCAAAATGAGGTTAATGAATTCATTAACTGTGCTCGCCTGGGATACGAGACACTCTTGGAAGCACAAGACAAGGCGCTCGTCGTAAAACTATTACCGACACGGTTAAGAGGGCGAGCTCTAGAAGCCGTACAAGCTGGAGTAAATGACACACTCGATGATGTATTCAACACCCTTAGATCGAACTTAATCCAGAATACCTCCTACATAACTCTAAACACTCAATTAAGGAACGTGCAACAACTGTCCATGGAAACACTCATGGGCTACTTCAATAGGGTTAAAACACTCATAAATGCTTGCAAGAACGCAGCAGAACAACAATACGCCAACGGGGGTGAAGGTTTAAAGATAGAAATCGAAGAAGTAGGCCTGCATTGCTTTAAGTTAGGGATAACCAACTCTAACTACAAGTTCTACCTGCTCCAGGATTGCAATAACAACTTGGAATCCTTAGGAAGAAAAATAGCAAGGCTTGAACAGACTGAGCAATGTATGCAACAAGGCACTACGAATCAATACCTGGCGAGTCTGCAACCACTAATCCCAGGGCTGCACACCATGAACCAATCTGGAAACCAGTTTCACAATCAAGTGAAAAGGGAACCCCGAACCAGCAACAACCAGAATACCAGTCGGCGAGTAGCTACAACAGATGCAATGGGTACCAAGAGACGCCAAGAAACTACAGCACCAATACACCCCGGGAGAAACAGGATAAACGGCAGATAAGATGTCATTTCTGTGGAAGACCAGGACACGTGATAGCTGAATGTCGTACGAAGCAAATGACGCCATTCTGTACGAGTTGTAAGACATATGGCCATACGATTCAAAACTGTAACGCGCACGGCAGAAATCAACAAAACCAAGCTTCAAATGGATATAGAGGGCGTCAAGTGAATCACCCCATCGCAAACGCAGCAAACGAGAAATGCAATTTCTGTCTGGAAAGTGGACATACGGAATTCAGGTGCTATTTAAGGGAAAGATGGGAACGGTTGCAGCTAGAAAAACAAGCAGCAAACCTACAAACGGGAAACTGCGAAGAGACGACCGGGCACACCGCGAGTCGTCGCTAACAGAAAAAGGAAAGCGTTGTGAAACATGTCCAGACGTCCCTATAGTAAATTTACCTCTAACTATTGCAAGAAGTAGCAGGAATAAGTTCATAGTGGACACAGGAGCCGAAATAAGTCTTATAAAGAGGAAGAGATAATCAGGCTCAACACCATTTCAGGGGAAATTTCCATGAAGGGGACCAGCACAGGGCACATAAATTTGGAAAAGATATATCCATGCACATTCCACATCATCGAAACTGTCAACGAAAGTAGTGTAATGGGTCTGCTGGGCAACAACTTCTTGTCCAGACATTGCAACATCGAGGGCCCCACGAAGAAGCTCGTGTTCTTGTCCACAAGTAATGGGCAAAGAACGGTTATTAAATTCGAGGAAAACCAAAACAGAAGAATGAATGACGTTCAATTTGTGAACGTAATAGCAGCTGGTAAAACAAACCTTGAGCGTAGCCACACCAGGGAGGGAGACACCCGAGAATTCCAAAGTAAAATGGGGGGTGATAAGAAACCTGCAATACTAGGAGAGGATTACGCAGAGCAGCCAGAGGAATCCTGACAAACGGAGAAACCAGGGAACATTACCAACGTCAGGCAAAACTGTCCGAATACATGTGATAACACAGGGGAAGTAATGCCTACAGCGGAAGTGTTGAAAGATCTGGGAAAACTCTTCCAGACAGGTGCAACGCATGAAAACTACGAGAGTGGGATGAGTACCGGGGAAAGTAATTTAGAATGTTTTCCATTCCATACTCGCACGTATGGGGAGAGCGAAGAAAGCTGCGAAGAAAGCTGCTCAAAGGAGGAATTTATAACCACATAGTCCAAGAACATCATAATACCAGCGAGGACAGTGAAATGTGTGGAAATGACCACCACGGTTAACGAGGGACAATACCTAACTGAAGGAGTGGAGGTAGAACCGGGTGTATATATTAGTAACGCGCTCGTGCAGTCAAAAAATAGGAAAATAAAACTGAGCGTGCTAAATGTAAACAATTATAAAGTGGAGCTCAACAATGTGACAGTAAAATTGAGGAAGTACGAGGAAACGACAGCACCAAACCAAAACGACACTAATAACTCTGAGAAAAGACTCGTGTATTGCACCACCACCGATGCAGGGAAACCAAGAAAAAGAGAAACTCAAATCAAAAAACTTATAAGCTTGGACACCAATTTGAACATCGAAGAGAGGAGGGAGATGAATAAAATAATTGAGGAATTCCAAGATGTCTTTCATTTACCGGGAGAGAAATTGGGGCACACAACTACAGTGCAGCATGAAATACGGATACAATCAGGGAAACAACCGATCAAGTGCAAAATGTACCGCCTGCCGGAGACCCAAAGGGAAATAATAACGGAGGAAATACAAAGATTACTCGATGAGGACATAGTAGAACCGAGCTGGAGCGAATGGAACGCACCATTACTAGTAGTCGCCAAGAAGCCGGGGCATGATGGAGAGAAACGATGGCGAATAGTGGTCGATTATAGAAAATTGAATGAAGTAACCGAGGGAGATGCATGTCCACTACCCAGGATTGAAGATATCCTGGACCAATTGGGAAATTCTCGGTACTTCTCGGTACTCGACCTCGCCAGCGGATACCACCAAATCGCAATGAAACCAGAAGATCGGGATAAGACTGCGTTCAGTACCCCTTACGGACACTACGCCTTTAAGCGTATGCCTTTCGGCCTAAAAGGAGAACCTACAACGTTCCAGCGTCTCATGAATCATGTGCTGACAGGACTACAGGGCCTACAGTGCTTCGTATACCTGAATGATATAGTAATATACGGCAGAAACCTAATGAATCATCAAGCAAAGCTACGAACCATATTACAACGATTGAGAGCACATAACCTAAAGTTAAACGTAGAGAAATGCAATTTCCTCAAAAGAGAAATTATATATCTTGGACATAAATGCACGACGGAAGGAGTGGAACCAGATCCGAGCTCAGTGGACCGCGTAAAAAGCTTCCCTACCCCCAGAACCGTTCGCCAGGTGCAGACCTTTTTAGGACTAGCAAACTACTACCGAAAATTTATATCAGATTTCTCAAAGATAGCGGCACCAATAAATAATCTCCTAAGGAAGGACGTAAAATTCAATTGAGATGAAAATTGTACTAGAGCATTCAATGCATTCAAAGACAAGCTAATCAGTCCGCCAGTATTAAGATATCCAAATTTCAAAGAGCCGTTTAAAATCTACACCGATGCGAGTGGAGAAGCACTTGGAGCCGTACTAGCACAAGGTCAACCTAACGAAGAGAAACCAATAGCTTATGCGAGTAGGACATTGAACGCAGCAGAAAGAAATTATTCTACAATAGAACGGAAACCCTTGGCCATAGTATGGGCAGTTAAAAACTTCAGGTGTTATTTATACGACAGACAATTTAAAGTATTCACCGATCACCAATCCTTGAAAGGAGCAATAAGAATTAAAGATCCGACAAGCCGAATACTTCGATTGTGGCACAAACTTTCAGATTATACCTTCGAAATAGAATACAAGGAAGGCAGAAAGAATGGCAATGCTGACGCACAAAGCAGAATCCCATACGAGGTGATGGTGACTACGCGGAAACAGGCAAGGGAGCAGCATGAACAAATCTCGGAAATAGGAGAAGAAATCACGCGAAAACAGGCAAGGGAGCAACAAGAACAAACCTCAGAATTAGGAGAAGAAACTCCCACAAGAAGCGGGTCCACGGAGTGCAACCCACAGGAGAAAATATACGAACAGGAAAAGCCGCAAATAAGAATACTAACAGACCCCCAGGACATTGAGACCATACTACGTGACTGTCATGATGCCCCTCTAGGAGGCCATCAAGGAGTTCTTAAAACATATCACCGCCTGAAAAGAGAATTCTACTGGAAGGGAATGTTGAGGGATATCAAAAAATACATAAAGAAATGCAGAAAATGTCAACTAAATAAGTTAAGCAGAGAGCATAGAGAGCCGATGGTCATAACTCCATATAAGTATATGGACATTGTGGGTCCACTTCCAGAAACTACCAACGGGAATAAATATATTCTAAGCTTCGAAAACGACCTTACCCGATTCATGGACGTAGTACCCCTTCCAAACATGGAAACTACAACAGTAGCTCAAGCGTTCGTGGATGAGATTATCAGTCGATACAGAATACCAAAGAAATTGATAACCGACCAAGGGACAAACCTTACCTCCAAAATGTTCAGAGACATTTGTAAACTGCTCAAGATACTGAAAATTGAGACTACGCCGTATCATCCCCAATCCAATGGAGGTCACATCGCCCACTAGTCGACTACTTGAGAAATTTCGTAGAAAACAATCAGTCCGATTGGGATGAACATCTACGAGCTGCAATGTTTGTCAGTAACAACACTATCCACACGACCACAAAATTGACCCCAATGGATTGTCTGTATGGTTTCTCCGCCTCCCTGCCCAACAATTTAAAGAAACCCCCACAACCGGTCTATGACCACGACAATTACTACCTACACCTCCGAACTAAGCGCGAGCATGCGCATGAGATAGCTAGAACGAACATAGAAGAAAGCAAACATCAGTCAAAAGAGTACTACGAGCGGAAATCCAGGTACTTCTCAGGAATACAGCCAGAAAGAATAAACTGATCCAACATTGGACAGGACCTTACAGAGTCATAGCAGTAAATAATCCCGTCAATACCACGATCTTAATAGGAAACAAGAAGCGGCGCGTGCATAATAACCGGTTGAAAATATTCAATTAATAAGAGAACCCCGTCCCCGAAATTATTTAACTGATACCAGATTCTCGTCCCCACACACGATAGCCCCAACAGCATTCTAAAGTCCACTGACTAATAATAACTCTATCCCTAATCACCAGGCCTGAAATGAACCAGAATATTGAAACAGCCGAAGTCGATGATTTAGGATTAACGAAGGTCGAATGGGACAACATCCTGCAGGAAGCAGATCAACTGTTCCAAAAACTCCAATTGGACAAGCCAGAAATGGAACAAGAGTCACCCATGGAGGAGCTGGGCAAATTCAATGCAAGAACCAACCACATGATCAGAAGACCAATTCACTTCGGAAGACATAACTTGGGGATACGTCCTAATCAGGAAGCAGTGGGTCAAACTCTTCCATCCAAAAAGAGGCCGAAAAATGGACGAAGGACGGTCACAAAAGGATGCTGGCTAAATCTAAGATACTAAGTTAATATAAGTTACATAAGAAATGAAGTTAAAAGGGAACCAATAAATACTAGAGTTAAAACACTGAAATGAAGCTTTGGAAACATTCGGAATATAAGGTAAAATTACACTCACCCTAAATGTAACACTTGCACTCAAATCTCGCGGACCTCTCACCGTTTGAAATACTCACAACCACAAACTCTAAAGATCATATTGACCCACATTTATCCCGGAGACTGCCACTAACCCTGGGGAGGACTTCTAAAAGGGGGAGGAATGTTGTGAATGATGTCAAGCTAAAAATAAATATAATTAGAAATAACTAATTCACATTGCTCACCATACCCATAACAACATCAAAAGACATAAGCAATCGAAAGAAGATCACTATGATCGTCATCAAGCATAACCATAACACGGGAAGCTTATGATAACTATCATAAACAAATCAAAAAACCAGAAGATAAATGTAACCAATACCTCAATGATTACAAAACCAATACTTGCTTGAACATGGGACACTGAAAACTTATGATATTCCGTAGAAACATAAAATTCACGATTTCACAACATCTCTCTGTCATAACCTACTCTGAAATGTCAAAACGAAAATGTAAACAACTCACGCGATCAGTTCTAAAAAACTAGGCTGGTCGCTGAGAGATGGCGCCACGGCACACAAGGTGGATTTCGTGAAATGTGGCAACCACGCAAAAACGAAGCAATGTCCCGGTTTCAGAAAATAAAAAAATTTCAGGAAATCATCAGTCGCTGATTGGATCTCTCCTTGGCGCTAGCTTGGAAAAGTGTGCACTTAAAAGGAAACAGTAAGTAGATCCCTACCGAAAATGGTTCTAGCAACCAATCGGTTTTTAGGAAACCCAAAGGGTTGGAAGTGGTTCTTGTAACCCACCAACTCGGGCTCCAGCCACACTACCGAACACGGTTCTCGTAACCTATCGGTATTGGAGGGGAATTCCCAGTTGAAAGCGGCTATCAGAGCCCTACAACTGAGTTCCTAACCAGGCATTGATCAGGGCTATTTCGTAGTGTCGGGGACAGGCCCAAGACCAATCTCCTTTGAAGAGTACCGGGCCAGGAGACGAGGTAGGAAGGAAGACGACACACCAGTACTGGAGCCCCCTCATCCCCCGAAGTATCGCACTGGCGCGGAAGCTAAGTTCCGGCGAGCAATTGAGGAGGTTCGCCGTCGCCTGCTTATTGCGGTGGGGCAAGAAGAGCGTGTGCGGATCAGCCGTGAGCTCCAGAGGCCCCATAGCGAACGGCTGCGATACCGCCAAGAGAAGAGACAGGCACGAAAGCGGCAGAAAACCAATACAAGAAGGAAGAGACAGAAATATATTACAAATGTATAGTCATAAGTAAAAAACACAAATAAATAGAACTTAGTTCAAATGAACGTACATTTCGGTTGTAAGGTTTTAAATGCAAATGTCTGAATTTACGAATAGCCCGAGGTTAGGCAAAATTTAGTACCTTCACCTAGAAAGAATTTACATACGAAAATATTTGTAACATTCTTGGTTTGTATAGAGTAGAGGTATTAATAAGGAAATGATATTGGAAAACATTTTGGTTTGTATAGAGTTAAGGTATTAATAAGGAAATTATATTGGAAAATATTTAAAGCATTTTGGTTTGTATAGAGTAAAGGTATTAATAAGGAAGTTATATTGGAGAATAATTATAACAATTTGGTTTGTACAGGGTCAACGTATTAGTAAGGAAATTATATTGGAGAATAATCATAACATTTTGGTTTGTATAGAGTAAACGTTTTAGTAAGGAAATTATGTTGGAGAATAATCATAACATTTTGGATTGTATAGAGTAAACGTTTTAGTAAGGAAATTATATTGAAGAATAATCATAACATTTTGGTTTGTATAGAGTAAACGTATTAGTAAGGAAATTATATTGGAGAATAATCATAACATTTTGGTTTGTATAGAGTAAACCTATTAGTAAGGACATTATATTGGAGAATAATCATAACATTTTGGTTTCTATAGAGTAAACGTATTAGTAAGGAAATTATATTGGAGAATATCTATAACAGCTCGAATTGTAGTAGCTAAGGAAATTGTAATCACCAAATTTTCGAGCAATAAACATATGATGCAATCAACCAAAAACGTATTTTAAGCCTACCTTCAACAAAGAGCTAACAATGAAGCAAAAAATAAACTATAACAACTGGGTAGTACCGAGAAAAATAAATAAAATATAACAAAATAAAATAAAACTACAACAGCTGTCTTCGGTGCCTATATTTTAATGAATTCGCGTGTCTTCGGTTATAAATTTTCCACTCCGATTCATACATTCAATTCAAAGGACTATTAAAGAAAAATACCTACCGGGTTTGATATTTTCGGTATTATCTCCGCAGTCGTCGCGTTTTTATAAGTTTTCAATTTGCGGGTTTATTAATCTTCTTCATAGGCAGCGAAATAGTCTCACACCAAGAAGAACGTAGGAAATTCTTTTTCCAGGTAAAATAAGATATTGTTTATTTCAATATACATTAATGAATTTCTTTTACAAATGTTCCAATCTTTGGATCTGGAATAAGGACCAATGGATGTCGCTGGATTGTTAATTTCATCAATGATAGAAGATCCAACTACCGAAGACACTTTCCGAAGTTATGTAAGTTAAATTAATGATAAAATTAAAAATGGGAGATAGTAATATTAAATATTTTAGTTTATACTTATTAAATTTCGGACTTCAGTAAGTACAAACGATTCGTGTATCGAGTCACATATTTTAAGCAAACATCGTCAAAACGTTCACCTACAAATTTTTCCTTAAGACTAAAAGCCGGCAGGATCATAATGTAGCACCAGCTGTAACGACAGAAGATAGAAAAAGGATTTTGTATCTAGGGCACTTCCGATATATCACACACTTGAAGATGATTTTAAGAAGAATTCTAGAAAGAAATCTAGAAATCGTTAGAAACATCCAAAGAGATAAGCTTTGATACATACATTTCAAAACACTGTGATTAGTAGCCTTCCACAATGCAGGAATGATTTATCGTTTTGGACTTCAGAAAACACAGGGATTGATGAATTTATAGTTATTTTTATAAGATAGCAAAGAATACAGGTGAAGACATTATTGAGCAGGTGACAAAATTATAAGTATAACAATTATAGTTAGTATTAATGTTTCTTTTCAGATATAATTGATGAGTTTACACATCCAAGGACAAAGAGATCAAGTTTTTGCTTTAGAATAACATAGAAGTATGGAAAGTACCTTAACTCAAGCCGAAATGAACGATATATTTGATATGTGGAAATTGCAGATGCATTTAAAGAACATTTGAACATTAGAATTTGATACGCAGAATTAAAAATAAATCTTGAATTTTAACTTTTCCTATTTTATTTTCACAGCGTACCCTGTATAAGAGCTTTTCTCGAGCTACTTCCTTTGCTGCTGTTGTTTTCAACTTAATTTCAATGATATTTTTTATATCTTTAACAATTCTCAGAAACGATTGAAAATATTACGGCAAATTATTTAAATATCTTCGAAACTCATATTTAATTTTGTTGTTTTTATAAAGTATATCAACGGCCTTAGAAAGATGTTGATGTATTATTCCTAATCTTCCGCTCCTCTCCTACAAAATTTAGGAAAATGAGATAGCTGTTTGCTTTTGAATAAAACATGTTAATTTTTTATTAAATAATCAAAAAATGCTTTCATTGCGAAGTTTTTTGTATATAAATTTGTTGTAATGTAAATTTCGCAAATGACATCACTAATTGTTGGCCGACCCAAATGGATAATCATGCGAAAGAAAGATGTACCACAACAACCTATTAAAAGAATTTACTGGTAAAACACCAACAACGGGTAACACTTTCTTAAAGGGAAAGGGTGTGGAGGTACACTTAAATTGCACTGAAGTGAATGACCCATTCATATTTTACAGAAATATTTACTTTTTGGTCGAATCCATGTTTTCCAGGTTCGGTATTCGAATGACCCAAATAAAATTTCACAAAATATTTACCTTCTTGATGACTTTGATTTTTTTCCTCATTTTTCCAGGGTTCGATGTTTAATATTTTTTAAATACTTTTATGCTTTGTCTTAAGATTATAATTGTAAAAGGTATTTTTAATTTTGCTTAGCCTTAGACATATTTTGTATAAATAGAGGATAGTGATATTAAAAAGGTCAGTTCTTGATCAGTTCTAAAAAATAAACATCGATTTTCTTTATTCAAAAACGGCGAATTGATTTCGGCATCTTACCTCGCCTTGACGAAGAACTTACCAAGCCGGCGTTTGAGACGCCCGACTAGAAATCATTTGAGGTTTTTGATCCGACTCGGATCAGCATTGCCTGAAGTAAGATCCGGGTCAGACTTCCTGATCCGAATATGACAAATTTTCGTCACACCTCATATGAAAGGGATTGGATCAGTCGGGCGGATCATTGATGGATCAGGCATTCCTGATTACAATGAAAAAAAATCCTAGGACTAATTTTTTTTTTGTTTTTTACCATTTTAGATATACTGTTTATCATATAACATTTATTTAATTCAAATGAAAAATCGCCGCTGAAAATTCTCCCCGTGGCGGATTCGAACCTACAACCAATTGATTCACGCATCCAAGAGTGGGACCCTCGCACGCTATGTTGTCTTCTTAGTAAATAAATGAACTCATATTTGGATACACATATGACCGCAATCATTTACCAAGTCTGAAAAACTAAACAACAATCATGCGTAAGTGAACTAGCCCGATGACGTCATGCGCAAAACGAATGCTGCACGATAAACACGTACAGAATTTTTTTATCCATTGTGATCTCAACAGTTGTTATCGCATTATTATGGCGGTTGAAATCTGACGGTATATTGTACCGCAAGGAAGTTTGACTGGCTATCGGTGAACTTAACGAACGTAAAGACGTTTTAACTTTAAAAAACTTACAACAAAATTGTTGTAATAATATGTACTTTAATTATCGAAGTATTAATTACAATGCTTATGGAGAGTAGTACGGTTACAGAATAGATAAATCACAAGTTTATTTTTTCCGCCGTTTGTTTTATTTCTTCCGCGATGCCGCCGTAGCTCTCACACTTGCTCGGCACTGAACATTCTTGGTTTATAACATTTGTTTTGATGCGGATTTTCTCCGATTTGAGATTTTTATAATTCGGTGGATATTTACGCTTCATTTGAGACAATAACTTCCATATTTTTCCGATTTTCAAATTCATAATGATCTTTGCTTATATTTCGGAGAATATTTTTATTATTTCATTTTACGTCCTAGTAGCTCTTTTTTAACACTGGCACCCCAATCTATGTCCTGACTTAACGCTTTCTCACGCTACACTCATATATATCCTCACTCAACGCCAAAAACAACAATCACTCGTGGGCGCTTACACTAGCCCGATGACGTCACTGGAAAAGCGGGCACCACACAGTTGTTGTGAATAAAACTCCCATGTCGGCAAACATCTAAATTAAAATCTATGGTCTAGCAAAAGTACGGACCAACACCAAATGTTAAACAACATCATCTATTAATCCAACCCACAACAAACCTTTCTATCCCTCACCCATGGTTATGTCTTTGCTAAACGTCCCCAAATCTAAGCCCACGATCGTAGTTCCATGCACACTCTAACTTCAGACCCAACTCACTGACTAGTCTAGACGCACTCACCTTTGATATCGTACCCGGAAATTAAACCAAGAATTAGAACACTTACCTAGACCTTAGACACTTACTCAGCGATCAGTAGCTGCAATGGAAAATCAAATGAAAATTCACGAAATGACTAACCCAGTGATCTAGTTTCATAAAGTGCAATAGCACGTTCGGTCAATTACTTTCCCTGGAAACATCTCGGTCACTTACCTCGGATATTGCCGAAGAAAACCATACGATGAGATTCTTACCTTTTGTGGGAACATTAATGGCCACAAATTACTGATTGCTACTCGAGCAGTAACATGTTCATTAACCTCTGTGAAAGCAAATACAGGGAATTATTGGTCAACTATTGAACCATTGATGGGAACTCGTGAATTGGCAAACCCAGAGCAACAGGTGGGATAAACTGGAAGATCAGCAAGAAAATTACGTATAAATAGGGAAGAAATGGATCAGGGAGGCGGTCGAAGTCCAGCCCGAGAGGAAGCCAGGTCTCAGCCGCTGTCAAGTCGATGCCCAATCCTAAGACGAGTTCCTGAAGAAGACGACGCCACGGCGTTCCAAGAGTTCCTGAAGAAGACAACTCTAAGAAGTGCCAAGAAGAGTTCCTGAAGAAAACGACGCCAAGAGGAGTTCCTGAAGAAGCTAAGAACCAACCACGGTAACCCGATCAAGTAATCGGCTACCACTCAAGTCCTGAACCGTCCAAGTGGACGACAGTCAGGTCACATTCGTCAATGAACCCCGCAACCAAAACCTCATTGGCGGAAGCTTTGAAAGACCCCACTGCGCGACCCCGACCAATTTCGTTGGAGGAATATCGCCGGGGTCAGGTTACAAAACCTTCTCAACTAAACCACTCTTCACGTCAGCACAAGGAGAAGAAACAGAGATCGGGAGTAGAAGAAAACTTCAAACGCCGACTACAGGAAGCTCAGAGAGAACTGGTCCTGGCATCAACAAAAGAAGAAAGACGCCAGTCAGAAAATTAATGATTTGAAGATGGATCGCAAGAACTATAGGCAGACAAGGACGTACAACAGAGCAGCACCGAAAAAGTAAGAGTCAGGTCAATAGAACTAGTAATAAGTACAAATGTATCAAGGTGTATGAATAGAGTAAGACAGAGAGAATAAAAGAGTCCAAAACATAACATTCTAAAAGCGTTCTCACTCGTACTACTACCAAAAACCCAACACAGTAAATACGTACAAACATATTCTATCCACTGTGAACTCAACCGTTGTTATCGCGTAATAAGTCTCGTAGTAATTAGCGATTGAAAAATGACGGTGTTTTGTAACACAAGAATGTTAGACTGGCTACCAATGTACGTACTCAACGAGAGAAAGGACGTTTTCACGTCAAAAACCAATTAGCTAATACAACAATGCTTCATCATCATAAACCTGATGGTATATTCTGCATTTTTACTGATGCCCCTTTATCGCGCATAGGCGCAGTATTACAATAAAAAAATGGATTTCAATGGGAATCTTTAGCGTTTTCCTCACGAAAATTATCAGATACCGAAAAAATATATTGAACATTTGTTCGAGAATTACTTGCAATTTGTTCTGCAGTAAATCATTTTAGTTTTTTTATTGGTTATTTACGGCAGAAAATTTACGGAATTTGTTGATCCTAAAACTTTGACAACTTCCTTGTTATCAAAGACTGAATGTAGTTTGAGACAAACAAATCACTTAGGCTACATCGCTCAATTAACCAATGGCATAAGGTTTCAATTAACCAACGACATCACACCGCGGTATCAGATCGACGTGGAAACTTAGCACTTCTAAATTTTTTTGGCCTTCTATGAATACAGATTGTAACACTTGAACCAAATGTTGCATTTCGTGTCAAAAAGCAAAAATTTTCAGACACACTATTTTACATTTTGGTAAATACCAGGTGGTAGATTTGAATATATTATCAACATCATTATATTAATACGATAACATAAATTTTGTGACCCCTTTTACGGGCAAACCACATTTTCTATTTTAATAAAAATACACAATTTAAAAGAAATTTTTTCGAAGATGTGCAGAATATACTTTTTATTGAAATTGGTCAAGTAGTTTACCCGTGATTAATAAAAATAATTTCAGTGTATTTCTTCTTGCATTGATAAGAGCATGTTCCAAAGAGTATTGTGCAAGAGCGAAATCGACGATTTCTTTTGCGCATGCTCTTAGCAAAGCGTGAGCAATGCATATGCGTGAGTGTGAGCCATATGTAGATATACGTTTGTGGTGTAAAATTGTTTTCAGTGTGCCAAGATTTAAATTCAACTTTATGCTAGATGTTATGTTTTGATAGTAGTTTTGATACTTTTTGATAATAGTTTTCAAACTTAATTCTTAATTTTAGGTATCATCTTTCATGGTGTTTCGGTATTTTGATACAGAAGTATTGAGTTTTGGGCCAGGTTGTTCATATTTTTCGGGAGCGTAAGATTTACGCACCCATCCTGGCCTGTTTGACACGGAGGATTGCCGAAACTTGCTCATTCTTAAATTTGTTCCGTAGGTCGTTTGGTATTGTGTTCCCTTATGTTTGGTTTGCGTTCCATTTTTATGTTATTCATGTGATGGAATATTCGTTCACAAGTCGTATTGGACATGTAGCTGCAGAAGGTTCCAGTATCTCAATATGATTTGATTATTCTAAAATCTGTTAAATTTTTCTATTCTGTGATATAATCTGCTAAGCCCTTAATTGGAAGTTTACTTCTTCTAAAATCGCAGAATTTCGTTAAATCTGGTCACACTGATTCTTTTACTTATGCTTTTATCAGATGCGTGAGTATGAGCCATATGTAGATATGGCTATGCGGTGCGTTATTCTTCTGTTCATGCTCTGATCAGAGCGTGAGCAATGCACATGCCTCAGTATGAGGAAGAGAAATTGTCCACTCACACACCCCAAGGCCATATCTACACATGGCTCACGCTCCCGCGTTTGCATTGCTCACGCTCTGATAATAGAAGAAATTTTGCATTTACACACCCCATATGTAGATATATGTAGGTATACCTTTGGGGTGCTTTATTCTTTTGTTCATGCCCTTATCAGAGCGTGAGCAATGCATATGCGGGAGGGTGAGTCGTATGTAGATATGCCTTTGTGGTGCGTAATTCTTTTTAGTTCGACCAGACTTAGATTCAACTTAATACTAGATGTTCGGGTTAAATCTGCTAAGCTATTTGAAAATAGTTTTGATACATTTTGAGAATAGTTTTCAAACTTAATTCTCAATTTAACTCCACTGAACTTTCTCTTTATTGTTATTTTCTTCGAATGGCCAAAAATATCTGCAGTCGATGCTGACAGTTAATGAATCTTATTGGCTTTCACAAAGTTGTGTTCTTGCACAATTTAAAGTACTATGTAATATTTTCCAAATATCATTTTTTTATTTGGTTCTTTTACATTAGATCAAAATTATTATAATAATTTTAATTGGAATCGTTTTAGACACTTGCTTGTCGGTTCATGTCTGTTTCCTTTGAAATTGGTAGGCGATGGATGTCTAAAAGTAAATTCTTACGGTGGGTGCCTTACCACCATCGGAAGGCACACAATATATCCTCATTATTACAGACCGATTTTGAAGATGGCCGGAGGCATACCCATTAAATGATATTTCAGCAAAATCAGTAGCTCAGGCATTTGTAGAAAATTTTTTACCTGAATTTGGTTGTCCATTTAGAAACGCAACAGACCAAGGAACAAAATTCGAAAGTAAATTATTTGATAGGAGCACATCCTATTCATTCTACTGCCTATATTACATGGGAAACGCAATCGTAGAAAGATTCCATCGCCAGTTAAGAGCAGCAATAAGGGCTAAAGAAAACTACTGTATACATTGGGTTCGGGAATTACCTTTTATATTTCTTGGCAAAAGATGCAGTTGGAAAGATGTTCTGCAAAGTAGTCCAGCCAAAATAGTTTACGGACAAAATTTAAGACTTCTTCGAGATCTTTCTCATTTCTGTTCTTCTAATAATTCTTTACCCTTCCTCCTTCCTTAATGCAATAATATAAGATGAAAAATTTACTACCAATGGACACACGACCCGAAAAACAAGTAAATGTACTTATACCAAAAGACTTAGACACTTGTAAAGATGTATTCATTAAACGAGAAGGAAAATTCTCTAAATTGTGGAATCCATATGAAGGACCCTATAATGTTATTGGACGTTTGGGAAAGAGATTTGTTCACAAAACGCTTCACCTCAACCATATTTATGAATATTCTAATTAGTTTCTTACCTAAGTGTACCTTACATTAATGTAAATATTTAAATGCCTCACATAACTGTACCTCAGCCTAATGTGAACAAATATTTCACTTACCTTGACCGATCGGATCGTCTTACCTGGGATGCCATTGCCTTTGCCTTATCATCAAAAACCGAATCGTGTTACCTGAAATTTCATTAACTCTGTCCATTGCCCCATCAGCAAATCATTCACCCATTCTCGAGAACAATTGACTTGAACTAAATTACTTTTGAACAAAAATTAGTTGTTAAGCGGATTTTAATCATTGTAAGCACTTTTTTAGTATTTAAATGAGACAAATTTCAATAAAAGATCAGTCGTTAATTTAAACTCGAATCTTTTACTTATCCTCTGCTTCTGGTGTATCGGTCTAAGACCTTTGCACACTTTACTCTAAATCTTGGTGTAACACCTAGATTTTCCCTTCAACTTTCCGCTGAAAAAGAGTCTATGAAAACTGAGTTGTGGTGATACACCTCAACCAGTCGAAAACAGCACAGGCAAAAGAGTCTCCGCTCAACATTGGTGACCCCGACGTGATTTCACGTCACGCGAACTCCAAACCATTCAAGTTTACGCGAATTTTAACCCGTTCGTCGTCGCGACAAATCGTCAAACCGCGAATACCGTCAAGATCGTTTCATCCCGAGCATCCTGAAGAAGAAGCCGCTGAAGTTTCCATCCTATCGACGTCCCTCCCAACGTTCCGAGACAACATTACCTCATTTGTGGCAGTCAACTTACTCAAGCCGCTGTTTGCTCTCGTCGTTCCACTTCGTTAAACTTCAGTAATAACGAGAATGTCCTCTTTGGAAGAACTTGCAAAACAACAGAACGAGACAGGAGGAGAAATCGAGAGGTATATAAGAAACTACAAGAAGGATTCTCCAACACGCAAAGACGACGAATACCTCGTCAACAAGTCCAAGGCCATAACGGAACTCTGGGAGACGTTCCAATCTGTGGACTACGGTATTCGGGCTAAATATGACCTCGAAACCAGTCATCCATATTTCCAGAAACAATACTTTGCCAACATAGAGGAGCTGTACCAGTGGTTTATCGAGGACGTCAAACTACGCTTGAGCAGTCAATCAAGCACTCAATCCACGGAGAATGCATCAAGCAGTCACAAGCCTGAAGATGCCAAGCCATCTAATGCCGAAAGTTCTCCACTTCAGGTCATGCTACGGAGATTGAACGCTGCAATCGTCTCATTAAGGCGCGCTCTGGACTCAGTCCGAAACCTCCCCCCTCAACAAAATGCTGTCGTGTACGAAGTAAAGTGCCGTTCCATTGAACGCCTTTGGGCAAACCTGGAGACCCTGCATGATGCGATCTGGGGAATGACAGACGACCCCATTGCTGCTGGATTTGATCAAGAAGCTTATCTTTTGCTGTCCGATGAAGTAGAGTCGACAATAATAGACTTACAACAACATTCTACACCGTCCACACACCCAGTCACAAGTGATGTTTCGCCCAAGGTTAAGCTGCCAACCATCACATTGCCAAAATTTGAAGGCAATTATCTTTGCTGGAAGCAGTTCCACGACCTGTTCTTGCAAGTGGTACACGAACAAAATCTGGGCAATGCGCAGAAAATGTGGTACCTGAAGACGAGTTTAACTGGTGAAGCAGAGCGATGTATTAGCCACCTAACGATCTCCGACGCGAACTATCTGTCTGCTTGGAACCTTCTCAAGGACAGATATGACAATGACAGATTGTTGGTAGCAGCCCTCATTAACAAATTATTGAACCAATCTGTCATTCACACCGAATCAGCCACAGCCATCAAGTCACTCCATGACACAACTCGAGAGTGCCTGCTCAGTTTAACGAATCTCAAAATTGACATCAAAAACTGGGATCCTCTGTTGCTCCACATCCTCATCAAAAAACTAGACGGAGTTTCACACACGCTTTACGAGCAAGTCCTTGAACATCCTAGGAAATTGCAATCTATGGAGCATTTCCTCACGTTCCTGGAAAGGCGATTCCAGTCACTAGAATCCCTTCCTAACAAAAACTCAAGAAACTCCTCTAACGACATTAATTTCGGCAAAGGACGACCCCCAAGGGCATTAGCTGTCGTATCCTCAAGGACGCCGTGTTTCGTGTGTAAAGGAGATCATCCAATCTTTTCCTGCTCCAGTTTCCTCAATCACAGTCCTGACAAGCGCCTTAAACTCATACAACGCGCTGGTCGCTGCGTTAATTGCCTCAAGAAGGGACATCGCTCCAATCAATGTCCATCTGGTAATTGCCACAAGTGCTCCAAGAAACACAATACATTGCTTCATTTGGAAGACAACAGCCCAAGATCTCAAGCTTCGGGCAACCAGTCACCTCCCGCAGTCAACAACCAACAAATACAAGCACACCCAGATTCAAGCACTAAGGAAGCTGCGTCGCTCAGTTCCAGCACTCCCTCAACTGTCGGTGCTTATACTCTGTTAAGTACAGTCCTCATAAAGGTCACGAATAGCTGGGCAAACCAAATTCAGGCAAGAGCCTTGTTAGACTCCGGTTCCCAGCTAAACTTCATTTCAGAAAGACTTTTAAAAAGATTGGGCCTCCAAGAAACGTGACATTCAGTTACCATTGGTGGGATCGGTTCAATAGCACAGAACACACGCTCAAGGGCCAACATCGAAATACGTTCCAACATAACTGACTTCAGCACAAGCATAGACGTTCATGTCTTACCAAGAATAATAGCACCGCAACCCTCGCAACATATCGAGAAGACGTCCTGGCCTATTCCTGACAACATAAGGTTGGCCGATCCACAATTTCATCGCCCTGGTCCCATTGACATTCTTATCAGAGCCGAGCTGTTCTATTCAGTTCTCTCTGTTGGCCAAATAAAATTGGGAGAGCAACTTCCTATACTCCAGAACACGGTTTTCGGTTGGACCGTGTCAGGCCGAATCGCCGCGCCCAGCTCAGTAACTAACCTCGCGCACTGCGGAATATGCAGCGAAGATGAAACTTTGGACTCCCACATCCAAAAATTCTGGCAGCTTGAGGAAACTGAACATGGCTCAAATAATTATACCGCTGCTGAAAACAAATGTGAGGAATTCTTCATCCAGACTACGAAAAGGGACAACCACGGCCGGTTCATCGTCCGACTTCAGTTCCGGTGCGATCCACATGGATTGGGTGAGTCCAGTGACACGGCACTTCGACGCTTCCACTCCTTGGAAAGGAGACTAGCTAAGGATCAAACCTTAAGGCAGCAGTACAACGCGTTCATGAGGGAATACATAGAGTTGGGTCATAAGAAGGAAGTCTGCTTCACTATGGTAGAAGAGCCCTACTATTTCCTTCCACATCATTGCGTCCTCAGACCTGAAAGCACAACGACTAAATTACGAGTGGTCTTCGATGGATCAGCGAAAACAACCAGCAATCTGTCACTGAATAATGTCTTGGCAGTCGGGCCAGCCATTAAGGGCGACGTCTTCACAATATTACTACGCTTCCGCCTTCCTCGATACGTCTTCACCGCGGAAATCGAAAAAATGTACCGGCAAATCCAAGTTGACCCAGCTGACCCAAAATACCAGTTAATATGGTGGAGGGACGATGTTAATACACCGTTGAAGTGCTATCAGCTTTGCAATGTCACTTATGGTACTGCTCCAGCTTCTTATCTCGCAACGCGTACCTTACATATGCTGGCCGACAATGTGAAGGACCATTACCCTCTTGCCGCTCAATCGCTCAAAAACGACTTTTATGTGGATGACGTTTTGTCTGGTTCAGACCACTTGCCCACCTGCCTGCTAAAGCAAACCGAATTGTTATCATCTCTGAAAACCGCGGGCATAAGGCTTCGTAAGTGGTGCGCAAACCATCCTCACCTACTTAAAGAAATACCAGCTGAGGATCAAGCAATTGAACTAGACTTCAGTAACCATTCCGACGACAGCATCAAAACGATGGGGTTAACCTGGCAACCCAAATCTGATTCTTTCGCCATTCGAAGCACTTTAATCCCTACGCAAAGGGTCACGAAGCGAACCGCTTCTTCTGACATCGCACACATCTTCGACCCATTGGGCATATTGGCTCCAGTGGTCATAACGGCGAAGCTGTTTTTGCAGAAACTGTGGGAGTTAAAACTCGACTGGGACGCTTCACTTCCACAAGAACTACATACCAAATGGATTAGCTTCAGAGATGGCTTGAGCGCATTAAACCACATAACGTTCCCCAGACATGTATTGGCTCACAAAACAAGCTCCCAAATACAACTACATATTTTCGCTGATGCCTCAGAGAAAGCATATGGTGCTGCCGCGTACATCAGGTCCGTAGGGCGAGACAACGTTGTCATTGTACGACTACTATGCGCCAAGTCTAAGGTTGCACCAATCAAGCAAATAACACTACCTCGCCTCGAGTTATGCGCCGCCAAATTGGCCACACAGCTCAAACAGCGCATTAAAAACGATCTACAGTTGAATAATAATCAAATCTTCCTTTGGACTGATTCAACAATAGTCCTCGGCTGCATTAAGGCCGAGTCATCAAACTTCCACACTTTCATTGCCAATCGCATCTCGGCCATACAGCGTGCTAGCATTCCTGAACAATGGAGACAAGTGTCATCTTTGGATAATCCGGCGGACTTATTATCAAGAGGCGTCCCCCCTGAAAAATTGGCCAACAACACTCTGTGGTTCTACGGTCCAATGTTCCTTCATGGTAGGGAAGACGCATGGCCTAATCTTAATCCAAACCCAGACGAATGCACTCTGGAGCAACGGACTAAGATTCAATCTACATGTCTCGGATTCACAAGGGACGACGACTTCCTACTCAACATTAATCATCAAAATTCCTTCAGACGTCTTCAGCGCATAATCGCTTATATTCTACGCTTCACCAAGGCTACGAAACGGTGCTCCAGAAAGAACAATTCACCTGTTCCATCAGTGATAGAGCTGGACGACGCACAAACTCTGATAATCAAATATGTCCAGCAACAAGGATTCAAGGACGATCTCCAGCATATAATCAAACATGGCGAAGTTTCAAGGGGTAGCTCAATCAGCTCCTTGACCCCTCTTTTGGACCAAGATGGAATCCTTCGTGTAGGCGGACGCCTCGAGTCATCAAATCTCGAGTATCGAGCCAAGCATCCTGCGCTACTTCCGAATTGTCATCCAATCACCAAGATGCTATTCAATGCGCTACACATAGAAAATATGCATGCGGGTCCTCAGGCTCTACTCGCCATCGCTCGACAACAGTTCTGGCCACTCGGCGGCAAGAACCTAGCCCACGCCGTCGTACAACACTGCGTTCGTTGTGCCAAGGCCAAGCCCAAACTATTGACACAACTGATGGGGAATTTGCCACCTGACCGCGTTCAGCCTGCACGACCATTCATCAATTCCGGAGTCGACTTTTGCGGCCCGATATACGTTCATTTTAAGATCCGGGGTAAACAGCCACAAAAGGCTTACATCGCTGTTTTTTGTTGCTTCGCTACGAAGGCCGTTCATTTGGAATTGGTGAGCGATTTATCAACGGATGGCTTTCTTGGTGCCTTGCGTCGATTCATATCACGGCGAGGACATTGCCGGAAAATTTATTGCGACAACGCCACCAACTTTGTCGGTGCCCGAAAGCAATTACAGGAGCTTAATGATGTCTTCAGCAAGAATGCTTCCAAAGAGAAACTACTCAAGGAATGCAGTTCTCGAGGTATTGACTTTCACTTTATCCCTCCTCGAGCTCCTCATTTCGGTGGGCTGTGGGAAGCCGCCGTCAAATCTGCAAAGAATCTAATGCAGCATAGTCTTGCCTCCGCTTCATTGACGTATGAAGAAATGGAGACAGTCATCGTGGGAGTAGAAGCTATTTTGAATTCTCGCCCCATTACGCCAATGTCTGATGACGCCAACGATCTCGCAGCCCTCACGCCAGCACACTTCTTAATTGGTGAGCCACTAACGGCGCTCGTCGACCCTCAGGCTCATTCAAACAAGGTCAGTTTACTAACTCGGTGGAAGCTCGTCACGTACGTCAAGAACGAGTTCTGGAAACGATGGTCGACTGAATATTTGAATCAACTCCAACATCGAGTCAAATGGAAACATACGGCCCAAAACGTCTCACCCGGCACAATGGTCATCATGAAGGAAGATAACCTTCCACCGTTGAAGTGGCCATTGGGGCGCGTAACCAACGTCGTTAAGGGAGAGGACGGACTCGTTCGAGTTGTCGACGTAAAAACAGCAAATAACATCTTGCGCCGACCAATACACCGATTGACACCACTCCCCATCGAAAATGAAGACGTGAACGACATGGAACCAACCGAGCAACCAAAAAAGAGAACGATGCCTCAACCATCAGTGGACCAAGGCCCCACGCCAGTCAAACACGCTCGCTCCGCTCTTTTCACCGTGTTACTAGTATGTCTCTTCCTGTCACCGGTCACGGCATCTCTGGCAACTATAACTCCGTTCACTGCAAACCCAGGCATATATTTCGAAAACTTAGGCAGAGCAAACATTATTACCAGTGATTGGAATATTATAACATATTATGACATGCAATCATTTTGGAGGGAGTTCGAACTTCTACAAACGTTTAGTGCATCTTTATGTAACTTATCATCTACCATGCCCAATCCGGAATCTCATCACAAAATAGCCAAGCAAATTAACCGTGTAGTGGATGAGCTCAGCCAGACCAATCAACTGTTACGAAGTCGTCCATCAGGTCGAGCAAGACGAGGACTGCTCAACATCGTTGGCAACGCAGCAAATTTTATGTTTGGTGTCCTTGACTCTAAATACGCTGAAGAAATGTCCATGACCATTGACTCTATAAAGAACAACGAAGGCCATTTAGCAAATTTGTAGCGTAACCAAACTTCCATTCTAGACGCTACGGTCAATATTATGAAAAAGGATCACCAGGCTATTGACATGGAGTTTGAGAGAGTTGAGTCTCACTTAAATGATTTATCCACACAAATAAACGCAATACACAACGACGCACAACAAGAAGCTCGATCTCGGTCCTTCATCCTATTGTTGCTACAAGCTACACTGCTCGCCACCAACTTCCAAAGGACTCAAGGCCTGATTTTGGACGCCTTAGTTAATATACATCGAGGAAGAGTCAGCAGACATCTTTTATCGCCAGAGCAGCTAAGAACCGTTCTACACACCATTCGGGCTAATCTTCCTTCAAGTTTAAGATTACCACTCAATCAGGATGATATACTCCATTTTTACAATCTTATTACACTTGAAGGTAGAATGACGGACAAGCACTTCATTTTCAAACTCAGAGTGCCCTTAATCTCGGTTGAAGACTTCGACCTCTTTCGGGTGGTTCCAGTTCCAGTCCAGATGAACGATAGTTTCGTGGCTATTAGACCATCCTTTCCCTACTTAATGGTCAACTTACATCGGGACCACTATTATCCGCTAACAGAATCTCAACTCCGCATCTGCACTACGATGAACGGGAGGCATTTATGCAGTCAACATCACCCGTTGTACAAAATTGGATCATCTATCTCTGCCTGTGAAATCAGTCTCCTGAATCAGTTAACTCCACACCATTGCCAGTTGATGAGAGTAGACGCCCATTCTAGTTGGACTCAACTTCACACACCAAACCAGTGGATCTTCTCCTTGCCAGAAAAAAACACAATCAACATTGTTTGTGGAGATGACATGTCACAGCTGACTCTCCAACGGACGGGTATCTTAGCACTTGACAGCGATTGCGTCATTAAGCAGCCTCTCATCACGATTCGAGGGCACAAGAGCTACTCCTGCTACTTCTACTCCTACTCCTCCTATGGGACTCTGTGCGTCGTACTCATAACCATCATTGGGGTAATCTGGATGGCAACAAGGACTTATCGCGCATACCGGACATCGCAACCACCATCAGGCACAACTGCTGAGGATGTTCCAGACAGTCAAGACGCTGAAACACCCACCGAGCCCACCGAGCCGTTCACCGTAAACGTTCATTGAATGTTTCTCATTCAACGCCGGGGAGGATGGTCACAAAACGCTTCACCTCAACCATATTTATGAATATTCTAATTAGTTTCTTACCTAAGTGTACCTTACATTAATGTAAATATTTAAATGCCTCACATAACTGTACCTCAGCCTAATGTCAACAAATATTTCACTTACCTTGACCGATCGGATCGTCTTACCTGGGATGCCATTGCCTTTGCCTTATCATCAAAAACCGAATCGTGTTACCTGAAATTTCATTAACTCTGTCCATTGCCCCATCAGCAAATCATTCACCCATTCTCGAGAACAATTGACCTGAACTAAATTACTTTTGAACAAAATTTAGTTGTTAAGCGGATTTTAATCATTGTAAGCACTTTTTTAGTATTTAAATGAGACAGATTTCAATAAAAGATCAGTCGTTAATTTAAACTCGAATCTTTTACTTATCCTCTGCTTCTGGTGTATCGGTCTAAGACCTTTGCACACTTTACTCTAAATCTTGGTGTAACACCTAGATTTTCCCTTCAACTTTCCGCTGAAAAAGAGTCTATGAAAACTGAGTTGTGGTGATACACCTCAACCAGTCGAAAACAGCACAGGCAAAAGAGTCTGCGCTCAACAAGATTCATTGTTTACTGCAAAGTAAATCATACAACAATTAATATTGATAGACCGAAACCAAAAATTTTAAGACATTTAAAAAAATGAGCAACGGTACAGTTAGTTAACATACCAAGGAGCAAAATTCGAAAGTAAATTATTTGATAGGAGCACATCATATTCATTCTACTGCCTATATTACATGGAAAACGCAATCGTAGAAAGATTACATCGCCAGTTAAGAGCAGCAATAAGGGCAAAAGAAAAATACTGTATACATTGGGTTCGGGAACTACCTTTTTTATTTCTTAGTAAAAGATGCAGTTGGAAAGAGGATCTGCAAAGTAGTCCAGCCAAAATAGTTTGCGGGCAAAATTTAAGACTTCTTCGAGATCTTTCTCATTTCTGTTTTTCAATTAATTCTTTACCCTTCCTCCTTCCTTAATATAATACAATAAGATGAAAAATTTACTACCAATGGACACACGACCCGAAAAACTAGTAAAGCGAATTGAAACATGCACAAATATAATCTATATATAAAAATAAAAATTAAATAATTGAAAGAAAAATCCCCGATTTTGCTTTGTTTTCGATATTTTTATGATTTTATGTGAACGCATTTTATCCGGTTTTCACAAAATTCACTCATCCTACCGCAACAAAGTATTGAAAATAAATCAATACTCAAGACTGAACACTTAATTTTATATCTATATATATATAATTTTTTTGTTTTTGTTATTGTATATATTACAATCTAGTCTTGAGACTAACTAGTAATTTAAGCTTGACTTAAATTAATAAAGTACAAAAGTACATAGAGAGAAGACTACTGTCCATTGACGTCATTTTTGTTTTTTTTTAGTGGGATCACCTTCTTCATGTGTCCGATGTTTCTGTGTTTCTGTTGTTGTTAGCATTTAGCGTTTGGGCACTAATTCAAAAGGCTTGGATCTCTTAAGCCTCCTTTCTAGGCTTGAGTTGTCAAGGAGCTGGATTGCCTCCGCATTAACATGCTCACGAAGTCTCTGTTCATGCCCTTCCGCGAATTTTTTGATGGTGTTTTCTACTGTACCTATTCCCAGGCCTCTGTGTAAGTCACAATTTCTGACGTACCATAGAGCACTAACAATATTTCTCAACACTTTGTTTTGATTCGTTTGATAATTTTGATGTTTCCGTGTTTGGTACATCCCCATACTTGAATACCATATGTCCATATAGGTTCCAGTACTTGCTTGTATATCATTAACTTGTTTGATATGGGCAAGGTCGAGTTCCTACCTATCAACCAGTTTATTTTTTGGTATCGTAGACCTAGTGTCTCCGTTTTTTTTAACATGTGCTTTCCGGTGAAGCTTAGCATCTAGGGTCATACCTAGATATTTTGCTACATTGCATGTGGAACTTCTCGATTATTTAAATAAACTCGATATGTTTTTTCGTATTTATTTCGTTTAGCTTTAGCCGCCATTTAGTTGTCCAGTTGTGAATTTGGTTAAGTGCTTTTTGTGGTTTTTCTGTTGCTCCTTGGTGCGTATTATCTACCGCCAATATGGCAGTGTCATCTGCGAATGTAGCGATTGTAGTGTTTTGTAATTCTGGCAGGTCACAGGTATAAAGCAGGTATAAAATAGGACCCACCACACTTCCTTGTGGTACCCCAGCTTTAGTTTCTTTTATACCAGAATAAGCGTCTTGTTGTCTTATACTAAATGTTCTGTTTTTCAAGTATGACACAAGGAAATCTGCAAATTGTTTTGGTAGCAGTCTCCTTAACTTGAAGACAAAACCGTCATGCCAAACCTTGTCGAAGGCCTGGGCTACTCCTGGAAATACGGCAAAACAAACTTTTTGCCCTCCTTTTGCCTTTTCTATAATATTTGTTATTCTGTGGACTTGATCAATAGTAGAGTGATTTTTCCTGAACCCAAACTGGTGGCTAAGTGTAAGTTTGTTTCTGCTGATTACACACTCCAGTCCTTTTAAAAATAGTTTCTCGAGTAGCTTTTACATTGTAATGTGAAGATTCTCCCTCGACTCTATGTGTCGTTGGAGGAGAGGACTTCACAGTAACACTCCTAAGAGAAGAGTACACTCCTGAACACCATTAACTAGTCCGTTGTTAGACAATTTTAATATTTATTTTCTATACATTTACTTTCCTTACTAACTAACAAATACATTCTTTTCTTAAACTAAGCTGGTCCATTAGGGTTTGGTCGCTGGGTTATACCTGGCCAGCTTCTTTGCTTGGCGATATCGTCGCCGCTCGTTGTAGAGCCGTTGGAGTTCTTGCTCTACCCTTACTCGCTGCTCCCGACCCACAGCCAGAAGGAGTCGACGTCGCGTCTCTTCGAGGTCCGCCCGGAATTGCGCCTCCTTGCCCGTTCGCTTCCTCTGGGGTAATCTCGGTACCTCCGGAGTGGATTTCTGTAGCGTCCGCCCCTTTATCCTTTCCCGGTATTCTTCTATTGTGAGAGGCCGGGGTCCCACCTTGGGGTTACGGAGCTCCTCTTGTAGCTGTTGTTTCTTGTCGCTCACTGGGGGAGAGTTACCCAGTGATTATAATGTATTTAAGCTCGATAGGTTCAAAGAACCGTGGTCGAGGCTTAAGCGGAGAGGCTAAGAGCTCTCATCCGCTAGTACTTTGTTAACGACGAGTGATTCATACTCACTTCTTATTCGGTTGTACTGGTAGGCTGCCCGGTTGAACTGCTTGGCTGGTCTTCCTGGTGATGGTAGTTGAGTTGCTGGGATGGTCTTCCTGGATAGCTGGCTCTTCCCGACGTCTGCTGGTGATTGACTGCCTAAGGTGTCTGGTTGCCTCCCTGAGTAGGACTGACTGTTCCCTAATTTTTCCAGTCCCTCTATTCTTAGTTTTCCCTGACGCAGCAGTCCCTACTCCGTCATTCTTCGCATTGATTTTTCGACCCAATTTCGAAATTCGCGGCAAGTGCATTTTGTCGTTCAAATTCATGTCGAAATTTCGTATTTCGCGCTCACTGCGCATTCCTCAACAAATGGGTCATTTCGCGTCACGTTGCTCGTCACGTTGATCGCTTGCTTCGCCATCTAGCGGTGTCTAGTGGAGACGCCTTTTTTAGTACAGATTTGTACTAGACGATCGCGACTTGTACTAGATTTGTACTAGACGATCGCGACTTGTACTAGATTTGTACTAGACGATCGCGACTTGTGACATGGCATGGTGACTGACATGTGTCATGGCGTGTGTGGTGTTTTGTGATATCCAGGTAAGTTTTTTCACGTATTTATTTCTAATCTCCTTTCTTTTTAGGATTCCTCATCCTGGCCCGGACAATTCATCACATTCCTCCCCTCTCTGGAGAACTCCCCCATGGACAAAAGTGTTGTGGTGGGTGTCGTGATTATTTGTTTTAATTGAAATTGGTGCATGGTGTTACTGAAGGTTAGTAATTCTTTGATGGAGGTTTCCTTTGTTCGAAGTGTTTTGTTTCTTTTTCAGGTGATTTCAATATCTTCTTGGTGTTTACGCGGACTTATGTTGTCGGCAATGCGAGTGGAGTTACATGATTTCGTACTGCTTGGTGATTTCTCTGGTGCAAGACTTTGAGGGTGGTTGCAGGTGTGAACGACGTTCGGTATTACTTATTTCTATCTTAGTTTTACAATAGTGTTAGCTAAGTCTCTTCATCCCCTTACTAATTCCTATGTCGTTTAATTTCTCTAACTCCCTAAACTAATCTACTTTAACCTATTCGTTTTACGTGTTAGCATTATCTATTACATTTCTCTTAACTTTCTTGTGGTCATGCGACCTTTATTTACCATTTCATTTATTTTCCTCACATATTTCTGTTACAATTATGTTTGTTCGTGTTATCCATTACATTTATTTTTCTTACATCATGTCTTATTGCTTTAGCAAATGTTTACAATTTTTTTTTCATTACTCTCTGTTCGATTCTTTTATTTAAATCTACTTTTAACCATATTGGCTTTTTACAAATGTTCTGTTTATAACTACAAATGTTTTGTTTATAAATGTTTATGACTTTAAATGTCTGCTTAAATCTACTTCCCTTTTTTTACAAATGTTTTGTTTATACTGCAAATGTTTACAATTTTTTAAGTATTTGCTTAAATCTACCTTTTTATCTCTTTTAGTGTTGAGGATGTCGTGTTTCTTGGTGGCTGATTCCGACAAATACTGGTCCGGATCGTCTGATGTCCTTCTCGGCCTTCCTGCTGGATATGGGTAGGTTGGTTTTTCCCATAAATCTGAGTTTTTCCGTACTGGTAACGTTAGTGGTTCTCCGACTAGTGTTTCTCTTGCTAACTTTTTTCTCATTTTAGCAATTTCCGCTTTCAAAACTTGGTCTGGACCATGTTGTTTGACCGGTGTTTTGTCTAACTTCAAGTGGTGATACAATTCATCGGCCTCCCGAAGTACGTCATCCCAGCTGGAGGGAGTCAGCCCCAGCTCATCTACCTCGACTTTGGTGGTCGGATCTTCCTCGAGTTTTAGGTTTCCATAATTTTCTATCAGAGTTGTCTGGGTTCCTTTGTTTCTTGTAGGTTGACGATTGATATCACCCTCGATGGACATACCCATGTTACATATTTTGATGCTCATGTATTTTGATGCTCCAAACCACTTTATGTGGATGGAATTGCCTTCGCCGATGTTATTGGCGTTGATTATGATGGTTGTCGCCTCCTTTCTGTCTACACGTCCTGCTCGTCGGTTATTTCCGGACATCGTGGGAACCTGGTAATTAGTAATTAAGGTGTTAGTTAAGTTTTTTCTTTTTTCATCCTCTCTTTTTTTTTCCATTCTCTCTTTTTTTTTCTTGGTATATTTGGCTAAGTTACGTATGAGTTTTTTTTTTTTTTTTCTCTATTGGTCTTAGGGCTTAATTTTTCTTTTGCGTATTCTATCGTCGTAGTTAGGGTTCTCGCGGGTGCGTCTGATTGTCCGCTGGGCTGGTTACTGGGTTGGATGAGTCACCCTGTTCATTTTCTGCGAGGATCTGATCTCTTCTGGGGATCGTTATCGGCATTGATACAATTTGCACTCGCCGTGGGCTAGGTCGTGAGGGTTGAGGTGGCGGTTGACGCCTCTTAATTCTGCAATTCTTGTGGTTGCGTATCACCACGATTAGAGCTATGACTACTACTAACCCTCCCGTTACTCCGGTTGTGGTGTGTAGTTGGACTTTCCGGTACCGATTTTGCTGGGTTTCCGTGATTTTACTGTCCAAGTCGTCTAGCGTCTCACTAATGCCTTTGAAATGGCTATTTACCGCTACTGGATGCAAGATTTCCATCCGCGCTTCCGTTTTTCGGGGTTTAGTCGGTACCCGGTATTTGGAAAAGTCTACGGTCGGCGGTAGAATTTCTCCGGGGTGATGCATGTTTAGTGGCTGTATTTCCGTAATTCGGTATGGTAGCGTGTATTCAGCTAGATGGTACACACATCTATTCTTCAACTCCACTATGCCCAAACCAGTTAGTTGATAGGTCTGTTCTTGGCTCTCACATTGGCTTATGAGTGGTGTCGGTTGTTGTACCCAGTAAAGCCAAGCGTTATCCTGATGCATAGGGACTAGGACGGGTCCTGCGTTTATCAATACGCGTATCTGACAACCAGTCGGTATTTGGTCAGTGGCTCGGAACAATGCTGATGTGCAATCGGTGCGTGTTGGTTTCGCTAGAACTGGATCGCCATGATAACAAACGCTGTAGGTAGTGTTCACTTGGATGCATTGACTTTGATAGTCTAACTCCGTTAATCCGAAGTTCTGTTGGGACCTACTGGTGTTTAAGAAATATGTGGTCCCGATGTCATACACGTAGTATGAGTTGTGCCCCGAATCTATCGGTGTCGTGTATATCCTGTTCAAGGTATATAATTGAGCTTCCAGTAACGGTAGTTGGACCTGTATGAGGGTGCCTCCCGAGCTTCGTTCATAATCTACTCTGGGAATCTTTTGTAGCGTGATCTGGTCCATGAATGTTTTTCTTCCCTTTTGGCTTTCAAGGGCCTTGGCGTAAACTTCCAGAATTTCTCTGGTTGGTAGTAACAGTGGGCCTCAGCCTCCCGTCGGTTTAGTGATTCCATGACTATAAATAAGTCCGTTATTTCTAAATACATCTGCTGTAGTTCCGCCATCATGAATAGTATTACTTCGTTGAGGTCTAGGCGTACTTGTATTACGTGGATTTGGTCGGAATGCTTGTCTATTTCCCCTATCTTGGAGTTGAAAAGCTCGACCTTTCGCGTCAACTTGTTTTGTCTTACCGTCATCTCTTCGTTGGCTTTACTCATAGCCTTTAGGGTGGTTTTCATAACGGTCACTTGTTGTTTTGCCAAGTCCAGAGTGGTTTTCGTGTTCTCCTCCAACTCTGCTAATTTTTGGTGTATGTGTTCCGAGTCTTCGCTGTCCATAGTTCCAAAGATGCCTTTTATTATTTTTCCCCCTAAATTTATCAGTCCTCGCTTAGTCCGCTCGTGCGATGTCAGCGTATAATCTGCCTTGTCCATAAGCTCGCGTATTTGTTTCGTTCGTTTCCTGATTTCAGTTTGCCAGTGAGAGCAATACTCTTCCCCGACTAGGAGGCCCGTGTTGTCGCAAAGGTGATGGATCGCGATTTCACATTCTGCTAGGTATATCAGGTGTAGTTCCCACGTTGGTGTTGGCAAACGGGTTACGATGGTCCAATGGTCGCGATAAATCTGTACTTTTCTGAGAGGCTCGAACACTACTCCTTTACGAGTAATCGGATGTATCTCGACCGGTGCTGGTTGAGTTGTGACTCACAATGTCAGTAGCATGATTAGAAGGAGCATTTCTGGAAAGACAGAGCTGGTTTTAGTGAAACAGTTTTAACCTGTTGTTGTGAACGCGTCGTTTTCGTTTCCCTATCATTATGGTACTATTGACCGGGCTGTTTATGGCTACCACTTTGTATGGTCCTACCCAGTGTTGTATCAACTTATTCTTTCGGGCCGCGTTTCTCAGTAGTACCTGGTCCCCTAGGTGAATTTTCAGCGGGTTGGTCTTTTGATCATAGTACTCCTTCGACTGGAGTTTACCCTCTTCGAGGTTCTTCCGGGCTGTTTGATAGGCTCTTTGGAGCTTGTTTCTTAGATGTAAATAATAGTTTTCATGGTCGTACACCGGCTGTGGCTCTTTCTTTAAGTTGTTCGGCAATGTTGCAGAGAACCCGTAGAGACAATCCATGGGAGTTAGCTTCGTGGTGGCATGCATGCTGTTATTTCTGACGAACATGGCTGCCCGCAAGTGCTCATCCCAATCCGTTTGGTTGTCGTCCACGAAATTTCGTAGATATTCTACCAGTGGCCTGTGGGATCTTTCTAATGCACCGTTGGCTTGTGGGTGATATGGTGTTGTCTCCAGTTTCCGTTTTCGGAATAGTTTACATACTTCTCTGAACATCTCAGAAGTGAAGTTAGCCCCTTGATCGGTAATAAGTTTTTTCGGGATCCTATACCGGCTTATAATTTCCTCCACGAAGGCTTGTGCTACTGTCTTCGCCTCCATGTTTGGTAATGGTACCACATCCATGAATCGGGTGAGGTCGTCTTCAAAACTTAATATGTATTTATTTCCGCGGGATGTCTCGGGTAACGGTCCTACTAAATCCATATAGACCTTGTCAAACGGTTGCCGGGCGGTATCCGTTATGATCATCGGTTCCCTATGTTCTCTGCTCAATTTGTTTAGCTGGCATTTCTTGCATTTTCTTATGTATTTTTTGATGTCTTTCAACATCCCCTTCCAACTAAATTCTCGTTTAAAACGATGGTAGGTCTTAAATACCCCCTGATGGCCTCCTAGTGGTGCATCGTGACAGTCTCGTAATATTGTTTCTATATCCTGAGGATCCGTTAGCGTTCTGATATGTGGTTTTTCTTTTTCCGGTTCCGGTGCTCTGTTTAGTGATGCAAGCTCATTCTGGTCATTCGTTACTGGGTCCTCCCCTTTTTCTTCTCCTAATTGTTCCCTTTGTTCTCTCGCCTGTCTTCGTGTGGTCATTAACACGTCGTAGGGGATTCTACTCAAAGCGTCGGCGTTATTGTTTTTGCGACCCTCCTTGTATTCTATTTCAAACGTGTAATCGGACAATTTGTGCCATAATCGCAATATCCTACTTGTGGGGTCTTTTATTCGTATCGCCCCTTTGAGTGGTTTATGGTCGGTAAAGACTTTGAATGGTCGTCCATACAGGTAACTCCTGAAATTTTTTACGGCCCACACTATTGCCAGTAGTTCTCGCTCTATAGTGTAGTAATTTCGTTCGGCCGCATTTAGGGTTCTACTCGTGTAGGCTATTGGTTTTTCCTCGGTGAGTGGTCCCTGTGCCAGTACAGCTCCGAGCGCTTCCCCACTGGCGTCCGTGTATAGCTTGAACGGCTCTTTGAAATTTGGGTACCTGAGTACCGGTGGACTTATCAATTTCTCCTTGAGGTGCTCGAACGCTTTTACGCAACTCTCATCCCAAATGAATTTCACGTCCTTCCTTAGGAGTTTGTTGATCGGTGCCGCTATTTTTGAGAAGTCTGATATGAAAAGCCTGTAGTAGTTTGCTAGCCCTAGAAACGACTGCACTTGGCGGACGGTTTTGGGCGTCGGGAAATTTCTGACGCTGTCCACTAAACTCGGGTCCGGCTCCACTCCTTCCGTCGTACATTTGTGGCCAAGATATATAATCTCTTTCTTGAGGAAGTTACATTTTTCCACGTTCAATTTGAGGTTATGTGTTCTCAACCGCTGTAATATCGCCCGCAATTTTGTTTGATGGTCTGCTAAGTTTCTACCGTACACGACTATGTCATCCAGGTATACGAAACACTGCAGTCCTTGTAACCCAGTCAACACGTGATTCATGAGCCGCTGGAACGTTGCTGGAGCTCCTTTAAGCCCGAAAGGCATTCGTTTAAAGGCGTAATGCCCGTAGGGCGTGCTGAACGCAGTTTTATCCCGGTCTTCTGGTTTCATCGCTATCTGATGATAGCCGCTGGCGAGGTCGAGTACCGAAAAATATCGGGAATTCCCTAACTGGTCCAGGATGTCTTCAATCCTGGGCAGTGGGTATGCATCCCCCTCGGTTACTTCGTTCAATTTCCTATAGTCGACCACTATTCGCCATCGTTTCTTTCCATCAGGTCCCGGTTTTTTAGGGACTACTAGCAGTGGTGCGTTCCATTCACTCCAGCTTGGCTCTACTATATCCTCATCGAGTAATCTTTGTATCTCCTCGGTTATTATATCCCTCTGTGTTTCTGGCAGTCGATACATTTTACACTTGATCGGCTGTTTTCCGGGTTGTATTCGCACTTCGTGCTGTACGGTAATCGTGTGCCCTAGTTTCTCTCCTGGTAAATGGAATACATCTTGAAACTCTTTGATTATCTTATTTATTTCCCTCCTTTCTTCGGTATTCAGGTCTTTTTCCATACTTATGTATTTCCTAATTCGAGTCTCCCTTTTTTCTTGCTCTGATTCCTCGGCCTTTGTACAGTAAACAAGTTTCTGATCAGCGTCCTCACTGTTTTTTCCCCGTGCTGTCGTTTCTTCGTAATGCCTCAGTTTTACTATCACATTATTAATTTTTACTTGGTGATTGTTAACGTTTAGCACGCTCAATTTTACTTTCCCGTTTCTTGCTTGCACGAGCGCATTGCTAACATATACTCCCGGTATTATCTCTTCCCCCTCCGTTAGGTATTCCCCTTCTCTTTCTGTGGTCATTTCCACACATTTCACCGTTCTTGCTGGTACTATGATATTTCTGGCATCGGTGGTTACGAATTCCTCATTTGACCCACTTTCTTCTTGATTTCCCTCGTCCTCCACCTTGGTGTGAGTATGGAATGGACTGAGACTTCTCCTCCTGGTACGCATCCTACTCTCGTAGTTTTCATGCTTCGTACCTATCTCGAAGAGTCGTTCCAAGTCACTCAGTATTTCCGCTGTAGGCATTACTTCCCCTGTACTTCCACATATTTTCGGACAGCTTTGCCTGGCGGTGGTGCTGCTTCCCGATTCCTTTGTCTGTCGCATTTCTTCTGACTGGCCAGCGTTGTCTTTACCCAGTGTTTCAGGTTTCTCTCCACTCCCCATAGCAGTGCTACTTTGGTCATCTCGAGTGTTTTCCTCCCTGGTGTGACTACGCTCAAGGCTTGTTCCACCAGCAGCTATTACGTCCACGAAGTGTACGTCATTCCCGTGTTGGTTGCGGTTTTCTTCGAATTTTATGATTGTTCCTCTGCCATTGCTTGTGGGTGGGAACACGAACTGCTGTGCGGGGCCCTCAATATTGCAATGTTTAGACAGGAAATCGTTACCTAGTAATCCTGTTATGTTCCCATGGTTGACAGTTTCAATGATATGAAACTTGCATGGATAAATCTTATCTAACGTTATGTGTCCTGTTATAGTTCCCTTTGATGAAATTTCCCCTGATATAGTGTTGAGTCGGATAATTTCTTTCCTATTTATATCTTGTTTCCTTTCTTCATTAATTTCTTCTTCTTTTATGAGACTTATTTCTGCTCCCGTGTCTATTATGAACAAATTTCTACTTCTTTGTGACACATTTAGGGGTAGGCTTACTATAGGTATTTCTGGACACGATCCACACCGCCTTTCTTTATCTTTTAGTGGCGACTCGCGGTGTGTCCAGTCGCCCCCTCGCAGTTTTCCGAGGACCTGTTTATGGTTTGTTTTTCCAGCTGTAATCGTTCCCATCTCTCCTTCAAATAACATCTGCCTTCCGTATGCCCAAGCGCCAGACAGAAGTTACACTTTTCTTCCGTATCGTTTGCCGTGGTGTGATTCACCTGGCGACCCCTATATCCATTTGGACCTGGATTTGTTTGGTTCCTACCGTGCGAGTTGCAGTTTTGTGCTGTGTGACCATAGGCCTTGCAACTTATGCAGAACGGTGTCATTTGTTTTGTGCGACACTCTGCCATTACATGTCCCTCGCGGTTGCAGAAATGGCATCTTATCTGTCGGCGATCCGGTCTGCCTCGTGGACTCCCCTGATTCCCACTTCGATAGTTATTCCCAGCCGGTTGGAAACTATTTCTGCGTGTTTGCTGGTACTGTTGACCCCCATTCCTGTAGTTCTGAGGACCTCTCTGATGGTACTCCTGCTTGATAACAAACGGTTGCTGCGGCCGTTGTGCGGGCATGTAAAAGTTGGGTTGGGTTGGTTGTTGCATCGGGCTGGCGACGTCCTGTTGCGGCTGCTGCATACACTGCTCCGTCTGTTCAAGTCTTCTGACCTTAGCCCCTATCGCCTCCAGCGTGTTCTCGACGTCTTGTAAGAGATAGAACTTGTAGTTCGAATTTAGCACCCCCATTTTGAAACAGTGTAGGCCTACTTCCTCTATTTCGGCTTTTAATCCATCTCCTCCATTAGGGTACTGCACGTCTGCAGTGTTCTTACAGGCAGCAATGAGGTCTTTCACCCTATTAAAATACCCCAATAACGTCTCCGTTGGCAGCTGGTGAACATTTCGAAGCTGAGTGTTCAACGTGATGTAGGATGCTCCCTGGAGTAGGTTTGCCCTCAATGTTGAAATTATCTCGTTCAATGTGTCGGTTCCACCTGCTTGTATCACTTCGAGTGCCCTGCCTCTTAATCGCGTTGGTAGTAATCGAGTGAATAATACTTTATCTGGCACCTCTATGAGGATTTCATATCCTAGGCGCGCGCAATTTATAAATTCGTTTACCTCACATTGCTTGCGGGGCCCATCCTCTCCAGTCAAAATTGGCACATTGTTGTGAAGTATGCTATTCACCAGGGTTATGTTGGCCATCTTTTTAGTTTCTTCCTCTATTGTATTCTCTTCTCCCACTACCTCACTATCTGTATGCCGTCGTGCTCTTTGTTGTCTGCTATCGCTACAACCAGCTTTTTGTTCTATTGTACTCGATTCGCCTACAGTCTCACTATCTGTATTCTTCCGGAGTTTTCGTTGCTTGTTACTACTACCTCCGGGGTCGGAATTAACTGAGTGTGTCGGGATATATCGCCTCCCGTTCCTGAGTGATACTACTTCTCGTAACAGGGGTCTTTGGACCTCTTCGTCGTTTTCTTCTGGTACTACGTTATCCACTGCTTGCACCCGTTTGTCCTCCTGTTCTTCTGCCTGAGGTTCTGCCTGAGGTTCTTCTGCCGGAGGTTCCGCGTTATTCTCTTCCGTGCTGAATGTGAGTTCTACTTCTTGCTTATTAGGTGAAGCGCCCGTGTTTGTGTTGTTTTCGTTGGTGTTTTCTGGGTTTGTGCGGTCTTCCCCGCTGAGTGTGCCACCGTCTTTATTTGTGTTATCTCCTTCTATGGATGCCCCACTAACAGCTAGTGCTTCCGGAATTTCCTCGATTTCTGTTTCCAATGTGAAGGAGTTTATTGTGTCTAAAAATTTCCTTAATTTTTTATTCACCGGAATTTTGGGTGTAGACGTGGCCATATATTCCGTTACTCTGTTTTTGCGTTGTTAACTGTATCATTGTCCTCTTATTATTCGCTTATTACTATTATTATTACTATTGTTTCATTCGTATTTTTTTCTTTTTGTATATATATTTTCTTTCCTTGTTTTTTTTTTTTCTTCTGTTTTTTTCCTTTTTTTTTTTTTTTTTTTTTTTATATATATTTTCTTTCCCTTTTTTTTCCTTTTTATATCTTTTTTTTTTCTTTTTTCTAGCTCTTTTCTTTTTTTTTTCTTTATATATGTATCTTTTTTCTTTTTTTTTCAGATTATAACATCGAGTGTACAGCTGTTTCTTTCATACATTAATTCAACTACTCTGTTACAATGTAGATTCTCCATTAATTTTCATACATTAATTCAACTACTCTGTTACAATGTTTCCAATTATACAATTAAATGTTTGATTTTTTCTATTATATAATTTCTTTACTTTATTAACCTAAGTCTTTTAAGTTCCCTATAGTTTTCTCATTATCTGATCACTAATTGCTTGTGCTCAGAAGTGTATTTACTCTTTTTTTTTTCTAAGTTCATCAAAATTCTCTCAACCGAACAATTTCTAACGGTTGGCTAATTAAATTTACTATTTTTATTTCTCTGAAAAGTTCTCAAATTCTACTCTAACCTCCTCTTAACCAATTTGCTAGAGGTAGGTCCGAAAAGCGGCTGCGCCAAATTTATGTGAAGATTCTCCCTCGACTCTATGTGTCGTTGGAGGAGAGGACTTCACAGTAACACTCCTAAGAGAAGAGTACACTCCTGAACACCATTAACTAGTCGGTTGTTAGACAATTTTAATATTTATTTTCTATACATTTACTTTCCTTACTAACTTACAAATACATTCTTTTCTTAAACTAAGCTGGTCCATTAGGGTTTGGTCGCTGGGTTATACCTGGCCAGCTTCTTTGCTTGGCGATATCGTCGCCGCTCGTTGTAGAGCCGTTGGAGTTCTTGCTCTACCCTTACTCGCTGCTCCCGACCAACAGCCAGAATGAGTCGACGTCGCGTCTCTTCGAGGTCCGCCCGGAATTGCGCCTCCTTGCCCGTTCGCTTCCTCTGGGGTAATCTCGGTACCTCCGGAGTGGATTTCTGTAGCGTCCGCCCCTTTATCCTTTCCCGGTATTCTTCTATTGTGAGAGGCCGGGGTCCCACCTTGGGGTTACGGAGCTCCTCTTGTAGCTGTTGTTTCTTGTCGCTCACTGGGGGAGAGTTACCCAGTGATTATAATGTATTTAAGCTCGATAGGTTCAAAGAACCGTGGTCGAGGCTTAAGCGGAGAGGCTAAGAGCTCTCATCCGCTAGTACTTTGTTAACGACGAGTGATTCATACTCACTTCTTATTCGGTTGTACTGGTAGGCTGGCCGGTTGAACTGCTTGGCTGGTCTTCCTGGTGATGGTAGTTGAGTTGCTGGGATGGTCTTCCTGGCTGGCTCTTCCCGACGTCTGCTGGTGATTGACTGCCTAAGGTGTCTGGTTGCCTCCCTGAGTAGGACTGACTGTTCCCTAATTTTTCCAGTCCCTTTATTCTTAGTTTTCCCTGACGCAGCAGTCCCTACTCCGTCATTCTTCGCATTGATTTTTCGACCCAATTTCGAAATTCGCGGCAAGTGCATTTTGTCGTTCAAATTCATGTCGAAATTTCGTATTTCGCGCTCACTGCGCATTCCTCAACAAATGGGTCATTTCGCGTCACGTTGCTCGTCACGTTGATCGCTTGCTTCGCCATCTAGCGGTGTCTAGTGGAGACGCCTTTTTTAGTACAGATTTGTACTAGACGATCGCGACTTGTACTAGATTTGTACTAGACGATCGCGACTTGTACTAGATTTGTACTAGACGATCGCGACTTGTGACATGGCATGGTGACTGACATGTGTCATGGCATGTGTGGTGTTTTGTGATATCCAGGTAAGTCTTTTGACGTATTTATTTCTAATCTCCTTTCTTTTTAGGATTCCTCGTCCTGGCCCGGACAATTCATCACAGTAGGTAGCAAAGATATTGGTCTGTACGAGGCAGCCTCGTGAGGCGGTTTTCCAGGCTTGGCGATCATAATAATTTCTGCTATCTTCCACAGATCGGGTACATATTTTAATCTAAAGGTGGCGTTTATAATATTTTCTAACTTTACCATAGCTTTTTCCGGGAGATATTTTAAGATTTCTCCATTAATAATATCAAATCCAGGCGACTTTTTTGCATTTATGTTTAATTTGATTTCTCTAATAACTTCTTTCGGCGTTACTAAACGTATATCTTCTTTCTCAGGAGGGCCAACTAGGGTGAATGAGTTGTTGCTGACTTGTATGTTCCTTCTGTGGTCTGAAAAATGCTTTGCAGATGATATGCAAAAGTTTTGGCTTTTTGCTCGTTGTTTAATACCCTATTCCAACATTCAGTTTTGATTGGAGGAACTTGCAGAGTGGGTCTTTAAATTTTCTTAGTTGCCTTCCATAGTGAGTAGTCCGTATTACTATCAGGAGTTAATCTCTGTAGGTAACTATTGATGTTGGAGATTTTGAAACTCATTATTTTTCTTCTCAAAGTCATCGCTAGATTATTTCAAAGTCTTTTGTCATGCGGAGATCTTGTTTGATGCCATTTTTTTCTGTTTTCTCTTTTTGTGAATCGGCTGGATATGTATGTCCTTTCAAAAATATTGACGTTTTTGGTGTATTTATCCAAGCAGATTGCTGAATATCAGTAACAAATTGCGTTAGTTCTAAATCAAGCTGTGCTGGGCATTTGAGCGGTACTTTTAGATTTATTCTATTACTGAGGTCTCCCTTGAAGCTTTCCCAGTCTGTTTCATTTCATGTTTCACAAACCAAAAGAATCCACATATGATTGCATTCCTCTACGAAAAAATCAAAATATAGAACATATTTATTTAACATTATCATTGGCATAGATCATACCTTCGACTAAATAACCTACAATTTATGCCAAAATACTTGCATTCTTTTCACTCAAACCACAGACAATCCTCAAACCTATTATCACAGATAATGATAATGTGAGGGGCAAATGCAGCCATATCACAGACAATAGTCATATGTTCATTCTTTTGCTTTTTGCCTGGAAGGAGGCAATCTTTGGCTAATGAAATTTCATTCTTCCAGACAAAAGCACAGACAATAACTTACCAGATGTCGCGATCCCATACATGACTGTGTACCCAATTTTTTCTGACGCAGTCAAGAAATGACGGCTGAAAATGACGCTGCAGGGTATGTGTTTTTGGTGACTGCAACGCTCATTCAGTCTCCAGAGACATTTTTATATTTTTAGGGAGTAAAAACCGGTTCTGAGCGAAATGGGAACCGGTTTTGAGAGAAATGGGTCATAAAGGTACCTACACATACCACCAAAGAGACTGTTGGCTATGTAGTGGTACATAAATTCGATGTTCGAGAATTCGAATCGAATTTTGTTTCCTTCCACTCCAGCAACAACAACAATCCCTGTGGTAGAAACACTATTTTGGTTCATTTAAGACGTAGCAGGTGATTTTTAATTCAAAATTACATGTAAATTGATGAATTTTATGTTAAAAAAACGTCATTATTTCCCGGAATCAAAAATTAAACAACTTTCTTCCGGTTTTTGGGGGTTTTTCCGGTAAAAAATTTGAATTTTTGACGGTTTTCCGCTCATAGCGGCTAAACTAAGCGTCCTAGAGGGTTCATATGTATGACCGACCCCCATTATTTTTCTATTTTCTACCTTCTATTAATACACTATTTTTTCTAAACTGAGGTTTTCAATGTGCGCAGATAAAAGTTGAGAAATATGTTGAATTTTTAGCAGTTTTTTGCTCATAATGGTTAAACTAAGCTTCTTATAGGGCTACTAAGTATCACCGGCCCCCACTATTTTGATATTTCCTAAATTTCTTCCATACATCTTTTTCCTCTACCGTGAGTTTTTAAAGGTGTGTTCATACAAAAATCAAATTTTGAATTTTTAACGGTTTTTTGCTCGTAGTGGTTAAACGAAGCATCCGTGGAGGTTCATATGTATGACCGACCTCCATTATTTTTCTATTTTATAACCTTTTTCCATACATCATTTTGCTCTAAATTAAGTTTTTAAAAATATGCAAACAAAATTTGGGAAATATGATAAAGTTTAGATTTTGAATTTCTAACAGTTTTTTGGTTGCAGTGGCTAAACTAAGCTTCCTAGGGGTGTAATATGTATGACTGACTCCCACTATTTTGACAGTTTCTAACTTTCTTTCATACATCATATTCCTCTAAAGTGAGTTGTTAAAGGTGTCTCCATACAAAATTCACATTTTGAATTTTCAACTGTTTTTTCTCGTAGCGGCAAAACTATGCTTCCTAGGGGGCTACTAGGTCTCACAGAACCCCATTATTTTGTCATTTCCTATCCTTTCGTCACATATCAAATTTCTCTAAATTTTGTTTTTAAGGGTATGTCCATAGAAAAGTTAGGAAATATGATAAAATTTAGATTTTTGCGCATTTCTGGAGGTATTCGTGGAAGTAAATCTCGCTTTTTCTGTAAATGTCCATAAAATTTGTAATTTTTAACGGTTTTTATTATAAAATTTGAATATTTTCTTATCAAATTTACCAAAAACACTAATACACACAAAAATTTCCGTTTTCTATACCAAAAACAGAAATTTTTGAGTGTATTTTCGTGTACGTGAGTAAATTTTACTCACCAATTGTACACATACACATGATTTTTGTTTGTGTTTTTTTATTGAAAATTTCAGAAAATCCAAAAATCTATTTGCTCCGCGAAAATTTCTTTCAGCCCTTCCCTCCCCTTATTGCAATGACCCTTTGCCATAATGACAATAAAACACCAGCTACAAGTAAAATTCGCTCTCAGAGCGCATTGTCTGTCTTTCAGACGTTGCAGTCGTTCCAAAGCACATACGTTCCATGCGTCATTTTTCTGCTGATACGTGTCTGCTCTTGGAAAAAATTGGGTACGAAGTCATGTATAGGATCGCGACATCTGGATAGTTATTGTCTGAGACAAAAGCCAAAAGAATGAATATATGGCTACGGACAATAATGTGGATGCATTACCACAAACAAATTTATAGCCATCGTTTACTTATACTATTATTTTTTGCTAATTTGATAAAAATATATGCAAATTTTATTTTTAAAAATATGGAAAATCACAATTTTACAGCGATTCCTAGAAAACGCGGGGTTTACCTTCGCGAATATACATATATGGAAAGCGGGCGAAAGTCTGAATTTCACCATATTTCCTAATTTTTGTATGGACCCACATAAGGGTGTCCTTTATTTGTCAAAGTTTATGTTTTTTAACGCATAGGTCTTAGTTTTGTTCATTTGTTCCTAAAACACTCGGGAATTAATTTTTACCTTATTTGGAGAACGATAACCCATGCCCACTTGCATCGAACCATGTTCATACAAGTTATGCGGAAGTAGCGGTGCGTACTCGCCGTATTTGTCATTTGCTCTCAGTTAGTCTCGTGATTAACACATGTTGTTTTACATATAAAAAATGGCAGTGGAATTAAGAAGCAATAAAAAAAGTATTTTCTTAGTAAGTGACGTGAACTATCAAATAACTGGTGCAAAGTTACCGTCTTACCGTCAAGTTCTCGCAGTTCTCTTTTTTAACATTCACGAAGTTAAATTGACTGTTAATGAAAACGCAAATCTCGTCATTCGAGAGTGTATTATATTCTGGGAAAAAGCTAGAATCCCTACCAGAGCTATCCCTAACTGTGTAAAAAAACTTGTGGATCTTCACCATGCTTGGAGAGAGTTGCAAAAAAATTCCAAAAAAAACAAGATGTTTACAAGCGCCTTGAGAAGGACTTTCAAAACAATTTAGATAATTTATTTGATATAGTACACGCTAATGCTTTGGAATGGATGAAAATAGAAGAAGATAAAATCTTTTTACGAAAACAAAGAGAACCAGGGCGTCCAGGGTGTTTAGCGAGTGTAGATAAAAAGTTAGCCGAGAAAGAAGAAAGAGCAAGACAGAGAAAATTAACAGAAAAAAAAAGACATGAGCAAATGTGTTCCGAGTATTTATCATTATCTTTAACTACACATGATCTTATTGAGACACAAGGATATCCCAATCAACCTCCCAGCTCTGATGAAAGCATTGACGAACCCTTGCCATCGACATCTCAAACGGTAAGTTCTGGAACTATTACAAAAAGGGGAAGGAAAGACGTCATCACTCCTAAGTTAGTTGCAGCTTTAGATAGATGTCAATTAAGCATAAGGGATTCTGTATATATACTTCAGGCTGTAGTAGAAGTTATAGATCTTAGCTGTGATGATTTCCCGATAAACAAATTGTCTATTCAACGCATTCGCACACAGATTACAAAAGATAGAGCGGAATGTATAAAATCAGATTTTCAGAATAATTTGCCTGAAACTGTGACTGTTCACTGGGATGGGAAACTATTTTCTGGAATGGACGCAAGAAGTTCTAAAGAAGAACGCCTGCCCATTCTTATTTTATTTGGAGAAAAGGAACAACTTTTGGCTGTGCCCAAGCTGGAGAGCTCTTCTGGTCAAGATCAAGCTAAAGCTGTGTTAAATGCACTTTATGACTGGAACCTTGAGGACAAAGTGCAAATAATGTGCTGTGATACATCTGCATCTAATACAGGGCGATTGAAAGGAGCTTGTGTACTTTTAGAACAAAAGCTAGACAGGGAATTATTACTCTTTGCTTGCCGCCATCACGTTTACGAACTGGTTTTAAAGTGTGTATTCGAAACAAAAATCCACCAAATCACAAATAGCCCTGATATCCCGATATTTAAAAAGTTTAGAAACAACTGGAATACTATTAATTCTGCTGCTATTGAAACACACAGCGACTTCGTCACACAACATTTTTGTAATACAAAAATCAAAGAACTATTGACATTTTATAATGAAGAACTGCAAAAATCCATTGTACGTGACGATTATCGGGAGCTGATTGAACAGTCTATTATTTGCTTAGGCGGCGATAGTGAAAAAAAATTTAAATAAGACCTCCTGGAGCAATGCATCAAGCACGGTGGATGGCTAGAGCTATTTACTCTTTGAAAATATGTTTGTTGCAATCTCAATCAAAAATTAGCATCAAGGATAAACGAGCACTTCAAGACGTTTGTTTATTCATTGCAGTTATATATGTGAAATCATGGCTCAGATGTAATCTGGCGGTGAAGGCACCAAATCAAGATTTGTGCTTTTTAAAAAGGCTTGAGGAATATGAAACTATTAATAAAGAGATCTCCAAAGCTGAGAAAGTTTAGTCAACATCTTTGGTACTTGTCAGAAGAAATTACTATTTTATCACTCTTTGATGATGAAGTTGATGAAGAAACCAGGAGAATTATCGTAGAGAACTTACAAAGAGAGAGTTTGTATGATTCTGGGAAGAGATATATTCCATCGAAAGAAGATATGTCTGATTATTTGTATGGTAAGTGGGGATACAAAGTTTTATATTAGAGCTAGCTATTAATCATTAATTTATAAAAAATTACATGTAAAAGGAGCTTACGCTAAGCCTACTTTACAGAAATAAATATTCATTTATCATTCACCATTTATCATATGTGTTAAACTGTTTTTATCAACTGATAATAATACTGTCTTGTCTATTTTTACAGTAAAATCATTAAGTGATTCTGTGTCTGTCAAGAGCAGAAATTTATTTTCTCGTTTAAAAATTGATGAAAACTTCTTGAAGGAACCTATTTCTACATGAGAAGAAGATGCTGCCTATTTACAGCGAAAAAGAAAGGTTCTTTCTTTAAGGGCAGTGAATGATACAGCTGAAAGAGCTATAAGATTTATGCAAGATTTTCATGGTTTAATCACTGCAAAGGAAGAACAAAAACAATTTTTACTACGCTGTGTGCAAGAGCATAGAAATCTATATCCCGACTGTAAAAAAGAGACCCTTAAAAGAAAATATCCTTGCTGATCCGTAATTTTATGCTCTTTTAATAAAAAAAAACCTATTTTCTTACTTCATTTTTCATTATTATTTTTATAAAATATAAATATTTCATTTTATTCAGTTAAATAGCGAAAAGAGTTAAAAGCAGCGATTTTTCTTATTAGAATGTACTTAAATCAGTGTCTCTTATATAATGTTATCTATATATAAACAGGTGCCACGTTTTTTTGTTATCCCTTTTACAGGAAACCAGGCGGACTTACCAGGATAAAAATTATACCATTCGAAAGATTAGTTTTTCCTCTATGTGCATCACTTAATTTTTTTTCTTAAATTTAATTATAAATTGGTTTAATTTTAAATTGAAATTAAAAAATTCAATGAGATAGTATGTGTGAATTGAGCACACGTATAGCGTAGATGATGCTTTTGGGAAGAATGTATGCGTGTGATTGTTTTGCTTTGTGCCTGAAAATATGCAACCATATGTGATTTTTTGGTTTGTGTCGCCGATAAATGGCAAGTACTAAATAAGTCGAAAATCAAACCAAATGGATCAATCTTCTACTGGGGACACAAACCAGAAGAATTAACATATAATTGCATGTGATTGCATTCCTCTACGAAAAAATCAAAATGTAGAACAAACTTTTTTAACATTATCATTTGCATAGATCATACGTTCGACTGAATAACCCATCATTTATGCCAAATACATGCATTCTTTTCACTCAAACCTAATACCACAGACAATAACTATCCAGATGTCGCGATCCCATAGATGGCTTCGTACCCAATTTTTTGCACTAGCAGACACGTAAGAGCAGACAAATGAAGCATGGAACGTATGTGCTTTGGAACGACTACAACGTCTGAAGGACAGACAATGCGCTCTGAGAGCGAATTTTTCTTGTAGCTGGTGTTTCATTGTTATAATGGCAAAGGGTCATCGCAATAAGGGGAAAGGGGGCTGAAAGAAATTTTCGCGGAACAAATAGATTTTTGGATTTTCTGAAATTTTCAACAAAAATAACTCAAACAAAAATCATGTGTATGTGTACAACTGGTGAGTAAAATTTACTACACGAAAATACACTCAAAAATTTCTGTTTTTGGTACAGAAAACGGAAATTTTTGTGTGTATTAGTGTTTTTGGTAAATTTGATAAGAAAATATGCAAATTTTATATCAAAAACCGTTGGAAATTGCAAATTATATGGATATTTGCAGAAAAAGCGATATTTACTTCCACGAATACTTCCGGAAAACGCGGAAAAATCAGAATTTTATCATATTCCCTAACTTTTCTATGGACATATGTACCTTTAAAAACACAATTTAGAGAAATATGATATATAGCAAAAAGATAGGAAATGATAAAATAATGGGATTCCAGCATACATATTAGCCCCCTAGGAAGCTTAGTTTAGCCGCTACGAGAAAAAACATTTGAAAATTCAAAATTTGAATTTTGTATGCAGACACCTTTAAAACCTAACGATAGAGGAATATGATGTATGAAAGAAAGTTAGGATATGTCAAAAAAGTGGGAGACAGTCATACATATAAGACCTCTAGGAAGCTTAGTTTAGCCACTGCAACCAAAAAACTGTTAGAAATTCAAAATCTAAACTTTATCATATTTCCCAACTTTTATTTGCATATTTTTAAGCTCTTAATTTAGAGCAAAATGATGTATAAAAAAGGTTATAAAATAGAAAAATAATGGGGGTCGGTCATACATATGATCCCTCTAGGACGCTTATTTTAGCCGCTATGAACGGAAAACCGTTAAAAAATCAAATTTTTTACCGGAAAAACCCCCAAAAACCTGAAGAAAGTTGTTTAATTTTTGATTCCGGGAAATAATGACGTTTTTTTAACATAAAATTCATCAATTTACATGTAATTTTGAATTAAAAATCACCTACTACGTCTTAAATGAACCAAAATAGTGTTTCTACCAAAGGGATTGTTGTTGTTGCTGGAGTGGAAGGAAACAAAATTCAATTCGAATTCTCGAACATCGAATTTATGTACCACTACATAGCCAACAGTCCTTTTGGTGGTGTGTGTAGGTACTTTTATGACCCATTTCTTTCAAAACCGGTTCCCATTTCGCTCAAAACCGGTTTTTACTCCCTAAAACTTTAAAAATGTCTCTAGAGACCGACTGAGCGTTGCAGTCACCAAAAACACATACCCTGCAGCGTTTTTTCCATCCGTCATTTCATGATTTCATGCCGAAACAATGAGCATATGGCCACAGACAATAATATGGATGCATTACCAGAGACAAATTTAATGCCATCGTTTACTGATATCATTGTTTTTTGCTAATTTGATAAAAATATATGCAAATTTTATTTTAAAAAATATGGAAAATCACAATTTAACAGTTATTTCTAGAAAACGCGAGGTTGACTTTCACGAATATTTATGGAAAGCGAGCGAAAGTCCGAATTTTATCATATTTCCCAACTTTTGTATGGACCCACATTCAAAAACATAATTTAGAGAAATATGATATATGGCCAAAAGTTGGGAAATGAAAAACTAATGGGGGTTGAACATACCTCCTAGAATGCTTGATTTAGCCGCTACGAGCAAAAAACTGTTAAAAATTCAAAATCTGAAATTATATCATATTTCCAAACTTTTGTCTGCTCACTTTAAAACCTCAATTTAGAGAAAAAAGAAAAGGTAGGAAATGAAAGTTGGTTCGTTTGTACGGAAATTTCAGATATATTTTATTTACAATATATATGTATTTCCCACAACTTCATAATTTAATTAAAACCATATGATCCACGGTCCATGTGGTTCATTGAATCATATCCCCTTCTGTATGAGAGATGGTAAATGGATGAAAAGCTTCTCTAAGGACTTTTACAATACAACTCAAGCTAATGTTAGATGCGTCGTGTGAATGGAATAACAGTTGACTTTCGTGGCCACTCTGTTGAGTTGACAACCGTTATGCTGTTCCTTAAAATCCATATCTTTTAGCGAAATTTGATTGCTACTTAAATGTGGAAGTTCTTGGCACAGTTAAGAGCCTAAAATATATGTACAAATATGTTTATAAGGGATATGACTATGCCTCATTATAGTTTGGAAGAGTTTGAGGTGGAGTTGAGGGCAAAGTTTATATAGATGAAATCGATAGCTCTTTGTCCGGTCACTAAGTTGGATCTAAGGAAGATAGTTGGCGCATAAATGAGTATCCAATGCATTACCAGTCACTTAATATATTATAGTTCCATTGCATTCTTTGAAATCAATCGAATTAGTTCGTCCGAGTTTCTATATACAGAGACGCCGATGCATTATATTTAGGTAGATAAAGAAAAGAAATTGAAAAAACCTCAAAGAGGAAGTAGTAGAGCTATTGCTACATTATTTTATGTCTTATGTTGAGTTGTTCCATGTGGGACTATTTTGCTTCATGTTTGGGTACGGTTGGGAACATTATTTACTGCACATTTTCTGCACATGCACGACGTATCGCATGAAATGATGGAGAGTGGCGTGAATATTTATTAGAAGTAAAAGAGTGTAAGTCCTCACAGTAGTTAAGAGAGTCATTTTCCATATCTATATTTGTGGTATGAACTTTCCTACAAATGATATTGATTTGTGGAATGAATTCAAAATTTTCATGTGTGAAGAATTTTTAAGAAATTCTTCAGAAAATGATTCATATAACCGTGCTTTATTAGCTATTGAGGAAATTTTGTTCAGTAAACGATTCATTCGGTACTTCAACTATCCTTTTCGGAGGTACGACTATTTTACTCTGTGGAGATTTTTGACGAATATTGCCAGTTATATCTCACGCTACACGTGTACCACTTAATGAGAATTGCCTTACTTCGTGGTCCGAATTTTCGAAATTCCACAAAATAACTTTTACCCGAAACATGAGAGCTTTACCTAATGAGATTGAATTCGTTGAATTTCTTAAATTTCTTGGTATTGGAACTCTACCCACATTTCCAGATTACAGCCAAAATGTTATTGAAGTTCCTTCCCATTTAGTTAGCAGCAATTTTGTGATTGCAGATACTTATGGCATTGTCTCTGAAACCATTAAGTCTAACGATATTCTCAATTCGGTTATATTAGCACCCAAATATGAAAACTGCACTTTCATCGATGCAGAAATCTATATGCAGGAACGAATATATTTGAGTTCCGATAACCTCTTGAGTGACGATTATAGAGAGCAAAATAATTTTCCAATAGAATTTTTAAGCTCAGTTGATGTAAGTGGGCTCCCAGTCCCTTAAATTTACTTTCGAAACCAAATTGCATACTTTTACTTATTCATTATTTGAGTACAGGACACGACTTGCTTGGTCAGTGATACACCTATTCGTTTAGTTCAAATGCAAAAGAAAATTGTTTGGATTGTGAGATTTAAGCAGGAGTTTTCCGAAACACACGTATTCTGACACCACAAATAAACCTTAATTATACAAGTACACTTCTGTCTTTTTCCTTTCAAAAAACTCAATTTCACGTCATTCTGGATTTTGCGATGACAATAAATAAATATCATGAATCCCAAACGTTTCAAAAAGAAGGAATCTTACTCAAACTACCTATATTTTCTCACCGTTAATTGTATGTTGTAGCCAGTAGAGTTAGATCGTTTGATCGATTGCGTGTCTATATGTATTTCTGAAACACAAGGCCAAGGTCAATTGGCAGAAGATGGAAGAATTCTTGCAAAAAGTATTTTGTATGAGAAAATTTTAAGATTTTTAAGATCCGCAACCGCACCCGCAAGGTTTTCGATAAGTGTAGATAGCGCCTCATTCAATATAGATGTACTTTGACGTGTAAAATGAGCTGAAATTATTGCTACTACAGTCTGAACTAAATAACCTTTTTACTTACATTGCTACTGTATGTATAGCGCCATGCGCGAGCTATTAGAGTGAGTGTAGCGAACGGCTGGGGTTGGCGAGCGTAGCGAGCAGGCGGCGTCCCCCTAGTATAGAGTAATACGGTGACAGAAAAGATAAATCACAAGTTTACTTTTTCGCGCCTTTTTGCGATTCTCCTTTAATGCTGCCGTAACTTTGACATTTACTCGGCACTGGACACTTGAGGTTTCTTTGATTTCGATTTGATGCAAGCCCTCTTTGAATTGCGTTTTATTCAATTCGGCCCATATTTACGACTCACATGAGCCTATATTTTTAATTTTGTTTTAAATTTTCAATTTAATACTGATTTTTACTTATAGTTCAGCCGCAAAACCGACATCACGCGCAAAACCGATGCCGCACGATAAACACGTACAGAAATTCTCTATCCATTTTGATATCAACAATTGTTATCGCATCATTAGACTCGTAGCTATTCGCGATTGAAATCTGACGGTATATTGTACCGCAAGAAAGTTTGACTGGCTATTAGTGTACTTAACGAGCGTAAAGACGTTTTAACGTCAAAAAAATTGCAACAAAATTTTCCTACCAATATGTAGATAAATAATCAAACTATTAATAACAATGGTTATGGAGAGTAGTACGGTTACAGAATAGATAAATCACAAGTTTATATTTTTCCGCCGTTTTTTTTTTTCTTCTTCGACACCGCCGCTAAAAAACAACAATCACGCGTGGGCGCCTGCACTAGACCGATGACGTCACAAGAAAAACATGCGCCGCACAATAAATACGTACAAATATGTTCTATCCACTGTGAGCTCAACCGTTGTTATCGCGTTATTAGTCTCGTAGTTATTAGCGAGTGAAGAATTGCGGTGTTTTGTAACACAAGAATGTTAGACTGGCTACCAATGTACATACAGAAAGACGTTTTCACGGCAAAAAGAAAAGGTAGGAAATAGTTTGTTTGTTTGTACGGAAATTCCAATTATATTTGAGTTAACCCAAAACTTCACAATTTAGATGAAAACATATGATCCACGGGCCGTGTGGTTTATTAAATTCTCACTCCGTCTGTATTAGAGATGGTTAATGCAGCAAAAGCTTTTCTAAGGACCTTTGTAATACAACGCAGGACAATGTTGATAGCTATCCAGTTTAGATGCGTCGTGTTAGTGGCATAACAGTTGACGTTCGTGGCCACTCTTTTAATAACCGTTATGTTGTTCCTTAAAATCCATATCTTCTACCGACTTTTGATTGCCACTTAAATGTGGAAGTTCTTAGAACAGTTGAGAGCCCTACATATATGTACAAATGTATTTATAAAGGGTACGATTGTGCACCATTACAGTTTGGAAGAGTTAGTGGTGCAGTTCAGGGCAAAGTTCATATAGAAATCGATAGCTTTTTGTCCGGTCACTTTGTTGGATCTACGGTAGCTCATTAGAACGGTAGCGCATAAATGAGCATTCAATGCATTACCAGTCACATAATATATTATAGTTCAAATTGAATATCACTTGCCTCACCGGCAAAATGAGGTCATTAGGGACGGAACTGTTTAGCGAGTTATTCAAAATCACGCAAAAACAAAATTGACTGCTGTTCCGTCACTACATGTTCAACTACTTTGAGAAATAATTCCTTCATTTTCAAGCAGGAAAAATATCAATAGAAATAGGCCTTGAAAATTTGGGAATTGTTTTCTTCAAAATGTCCTTAGTCAGTCGTCTTTCGTGTCCGTGTGTGTACAACTAATCATCATATAATCCGCCATATAATTACAACTAATCGTCATATAATCTGCCATATAATTACAACTAATCGTCATATAATCTGCCATATAATTATAATTAACCGTCATATAATTCGGTATTCCGTATGAACATCAATTATAAAATTAATAAAAAAATAGTGAGTTTTGTTTTGTCTTTATTATGAAATAATCCGTATTTTATTTTATCTCAAACTGACTTAATCCATTCAGCCCTTTTGAACCAAATCTCCCTAATTAATAGTGTCGTGAAATATATATATATATAAAGTCACTACAACTGCATTCCATGAAAAGAATCGAGTTGATTCGCCCGTTTTTCTGAATACATAGACGCCGATACATAACATTTGGAAAGATAATGAAAAGAAATGGAAAAAGCTGGGGTGTGGCTGTGTCATGGACACGGCCGTGTGTTGTACGTGCACACGTTCATGTAACGGGTAATATTTCTTGAATAAAATATTTTTATTTATGTATCTAGGACAAAAGCAAGGAAACAAATCATTATTTTGTTACAATATAACTTTATTAATTATAGGTGTGTGATACGAAAAGTACGACACAAATGGCATACAAGATACATTCAGATTTCTGGTAAACGTTAAATCAATACAGGTATTACCTAACGCTGTTGGAGAAGTTTCAATATAAGACAAATCGAACTCGCTGAGCATAAAGTGAGGCAATGAACAGTTTTGTGAGACATCAACATTAAAGTCTCCAACTATCATAACTGGTGTAGTAAGATCAGGCTCGTAATAGGGTATAATTTTAGCGATGTTTTTGGAATATTTTAACAACGATCGTATCATTAAGAGTTTAATATCTGCTAACGCTGTGTCCGGGTGGATATACACACACCCGAGTATGAATTTGAAGATGCCATTGGCCTTTATGTTTACTAGACAGACATCACCTGCTTTTGGGTCTTTAATTTCCAAATAAATTTCCGAAATGTCAATGTCAACTCTATTACAATCAGTGAAGCTATTGATGTTGCGATATTTGGCGACTCCACCTCCTTTGACTTGATGATGATGATACCGCTACCGATAAAGTAGTAGCAATTTGTCTGTTCTTAGCGGTTTTACAATATGAAGTAAAATCAAAGCCAGGCACCGAAAAATGGGGATTTTTCACCAAATTTTGCCGATTGAGAAACAAACGCATGCGGGCGCCACACACACTCTCTCTGTGGGGTGACACCGATCGTTGACGTTCGGTTGCACAATCACATGTACTGGCAAAATTTTTGTGTTGCTGGCAATTCTGCCAGCCTGGCTGTTTGAATTCGATTTTGAAATTCAAAATCGGCTAAATTTAGTACAAAATAACCCCATTTTTCGGCGCTTCCCCCTCCGCCGCGCGCGATACGCCACTGATCTCGCTTATCCAAGTGATTTTTTTGATCCTTTATCTATTCAGTGGTATAATTTAATTTCGGATGTAGTGCAGAGATTCGAAGCTACAACGCCAAACTGTATCCCCCGATTTTATCATTAGTTTTTTTTGGATTGCCCCCGTATGGTAGCAAATTTAAAGGCGCATTCACGTCAAAAACGTCAAAGAGGAAAAAGTAGAGCTATTGCTAGATTATTTAATGTTTCTCCAAAAGATGTTGAACTGTTTCATTTGAGACAACTTTTGCTTTATGTTCGAGAGCCCATTTGTTTTCAGGATTTGGTACTGTCAGTCATATTATTTACCCCACATTTTCAGCTAAAGCACATGCACGAGTTATCGCATCAAATGATAGGGAGTGCCGTGAATGTTTATAAAATTGAAGATAGTGCGAGTCTCCTCAGCTGTTGAGAGAGTTATTTGCAGTTGCCTATTTGTGATATAAACGTTCCTACAAATGCTTTTCATTTATGGAATGAATTCAAAAATTTCATGTGTGAAAACCTTTTAAAAAATTTGTCAGAAAACAATTCATATAATCGTGCTTTCTTAGTTATTGAAGACGTTTTGTTAATTAATAATTTGTCATGTCATAATTTAGACCTTCCAATACCTCAATCTTTATCAGTTATTATAAGAGCTGTAAATGCAGATTTAGAAAGAGAACAAACAATTTTTGACGAAATGTTCCAAAGTGCCAATGCCGATGGATTTAGTTTTACAGTAAATTTTAAATTATTACCATTATTATGGTTACAAAATCTTACAGCTCATGCTGGTTCTGGTGTGTTGGGTGCGGTTTCAGTGGCATTGCATCCACTCTTTTAATTCAAAGTTGAACTTTTCCCAACGTTTTCAAAATATCTATACCGATTTTAGAGAATTCCGTACCAAAGCCCTCAGTAAACAGTCGCCAAGCACAGTTGATAATGTCTGCATCTATCACTATCGCAGATGAAATTTCAATGTGCCCGGTTAATGCACTCAAATTAATTGACCATTCTTTAAACGATTCATTCAGTACTTCAACTAAACTTTTCGTAGGTAAGAGTATTTTACTCTGTGGAGATTTTTGACGAATATTGCCAGTTATATCTCACGGTACACGTGTACTACTTACTGAGGATTGCCTGACTTCATGGTCCGAATTTTCAAAATTCCACAAAATAACTTTTACCCAAAACATGAGAGCTTTACCTCATGAAATTGATTTCGTTGAATTTCTTAAATCTCTTGGTAATGGGACTTTACCCACATTTCCAGATTTCAGACAAAGTGTTATTGAAACTCTTTCTCATTAGTGAGCAGCAACTTCGTGATTGCAGATACTTATGGCAATGTATCTAAAACCATAAAGTCGAACGATACTCTCAATTCGATTATATTAGCACCCAAATATTGCACTTGCATCGAAAACTGCACTTGCATCGATGCAAAAATGTTTAACAGTCTGTCCAGAGAGAAACGAATATATTTGAGTTCCAATGAAATCTTGAGTGATGATTATAGAGAGCAAAATAATTTTCCAGTGGAATTTTCAAACTCAGTTCATGTAAGTGGGTTCCCGATCCCACAAATTTATTTTGAAAACCAAATTGCATACTTTTACTTATTCGTAATTTGAGTTTAGGATACGACTTGCTTGGTCAATGGCACAGCTATTCGGTTAGTTCAAATGCAAAAAAATTTTTTGGATTGTGAGATTTTAGCAGGAGTTTTTCGAAACACACGTATTTTGACACCACAAATACACTTTAATTATACAGGTACACTTCTGTCTTTTTCCCTTCAAAGAACTTTTGCGATGACAGTTGATAAATCGCAAGGGCAAACGTTTCACAAAGTAGGAATCTTACACAAACAACATGTATTTTCTCACGGTCAATTGTATGTTGTAACCAGTAGAGTTAAAAAGTATTTTGTAAGAGAAAATTTTAAGATCCGCAACCGCACCCGCAAGGTTTTCGATAATTATAGATCTGGCCTCATTCAATATAGATGTACTTTGACGTGCAAAATTAGCTGAAATGATTGCTACTACGGTCTGAACTAAATCACCTCTTTACTTACAATGCCACTGTATATATAGCGCCATGCGCGAGAGTGAGTGATAGAGTGAGCGTAGCAAACGGCGGGGGTTGGCGAGCGTAGCGAGCAGGGGGTGTCCCCCTAGTTCTTATAATTCCTTGAACAGAGTCAGTGATTTTATTGGCTAAACAAGGTTGGTTTGTTATTTTTAAGACTTTATCTCCTATCATTAGAATTATTAGAGAGTGGTCGGAGCCCATGTCCTGACTTTTCTTAATGTCTAGATAATTTTCCGATATGTTTTATATATAAAAAAGTCTAGCAGATCTGGAATTTCAGAATTACCGGTTTACCGGTAGAAATAAACTCACATTTCGTTTCCGTTGCTGCGTTTAACAACTCTCATCCTTTGGTTGATGTTAGCCGAGATCCCCGATAGGTGGTTTTTGCGTTGAAGTCTCCTCCTATTATAAATCTGCTTCCTTACTGGTTCGGTACTCTTATGTGGTCGTCTTTTTTTGATTGGTGCCTTGGTGGGCAATATATTGCCTGATATGGTTATTGGATATCGTTTTGTTTTCACACATAGAGTTACTACTTGAAATTTTTCATTTTCGATTTTACTAATTTTGTAGTGACTTAGTTTTTCTTAAATTATAATTGCACTACCTCCTTTGGCTTTGTTGTCTGGATGTAGCGTATTTTAAATTTGATATCCTCTAAGGCTTACGTAAGATTGCTTTGTAAGATTTGTTTCGGAAATCAAACAAATATCTACGTTTTCTGTGTTGTGTTCTTTTTGGTGTTGAGGTAGGCCATTAGAGTTCAATTCCATTATTTTTAATAGCTCAATCATTTTTGCTTCATAGCAGCGACCTTGTTAGTGCTGTTCTCAGGCCTAGTAAGCCTCTTGTCAAGGGTGCTCATATATTCAAGTATCTTATCCAGTTTTCCCGATACATCGTCATTTAGACTTATTGAGTGTTCTTGGATCTTGGACATGGTATTTGTTTCAGTCAATACTTGATTGAAAGAGGGATTTTCTGTATTGCTCGCATTCTTTGTGTGACCCATTGTGTTTTGCGTTTCACGTTGGTGAGTATATGTAGTCTCTTTTAGGGATTTGTTTTTAAGGCCTTGTATTTCCTAAGCTACTATGCATCCTCTGTAGGTTCATTAAGGTTTATCCTCTGCTCGTTTGGTGCAGTCTTTGAAAAGGTGCTTGCCTGTGCACTTAACACACCTTGGTTCCTTGGAGCAATAACTTTGTGTATGTTCATATGACTGACATTTTTTGTATTGTGGTATCAGTTTGGTAGATTCGATGAGTTGAATATCTACTTTGCATCCCAGGATGTGTTTTATCTCATATACGGTTTTAGTGTCTTCTCCGTTGTCGAAAGTCAGCATGAACATATTTAATGGTTCCTAGGTTTTCCAACTCAGTTTATTAACTGCATCTAGTGCCTTGTAACACTCACTTTTCTGTCTATTATATACATCAAGCAGAAACCGTTCGTTTGCTGTTCTGGCAGGAATATTGACCATTTGGTTATTTATACATACCACCTCAATGGTTCCCAATCTGTGGTCGGTTAGTTCTGCGAAGGCCTCACAACTGGCCACGCACAACCGATTGTTTTCTAGGTAACCAGCACTAAATTTTAACTGTTTGTTTTGGAAATACATTCCTACTACATAGTTTTGAGGTTCAATTTTTCGGTCTGTAACCAAACTAAATAATATTTATGCAGCAGGTAATTTCCTCGTAAATAAAAAGTAGTGCGGTATATAGGAAAATAAATTATAATTTTTGAATTTTATTTAAAATTTTCAAACACTATTTTATTTTGGCTAACTTATATTTTTCGTGAAATACAATCTATGTATAACACCGTCCACCAATATACAACATTAGAAATGTATGTCATATCAAATTGTGTTGTGTGTACAGCAAAAATCGCTTAGTCATATATTTTCATCATAGAAAATTTACAACACAGTTTTCGTCATATTTTCAAAAACGTGTGTGTACAGTTCATCATATAATATGTCATAGATATGATATGATACAAATATGTCCTATAATATGATGTATTTTTCTATGATCGTCTGTAGGCACGTTTACTTCAATTTCAATTTTTAAATTTTTCTGTTTTCCCAATTTTTTGATTTTTGAAAAAATAAACGGCAAAAATATGTTTACTTCTTTAATTTTATATGCAAAAACTATTAATTCCATCAAATTTTGGATATTTTTAGATTTTTAATTTAATTCGAATTAAACTCGAAATTGACTTAAATGGGTTGGTTGCGTCATGTTGATGTCACGATCGATGTTGGCCACCTATGTGTGAAAATCTTAATTTGTGTGTTCGACACGTTGGTGCATGGATAGGATTCGTTCGTTCTTATTATGTTTTGTATTAATGTTTATAATAAAATAAATGTGTATTAGAGTGTCCCAGAAAAATCATAGTTTTATTTTTTTAACGCATACCCTCTAATTTTATTCGAATACTGTTAAAACAATAGTAAATAAAGTTTGATGAACTTTGAACCATAGCAACCCGTGCCGACTTGGATCTAAGCATGTCAGTACTTGCAAAGTATTGGCGCCCGGGTATTAACGTTTTGATATACTTGTTATTTCTTGTTTATTTTATACGTAAACGCATCGCTTTCGTTCTGTCAACATGTTGGTGGAGTTACGCAGTTCCAAAAAGGAGATATTTTTAATAGGGAACGTAAAACATCAAATTACTGGTTCAAAACCTACCTCTAATGGACAAGTACTGGCAGTTTTGTTCTATAATATTCGTGAAGTGAACTTATGTGTCAATCAAAGCGCAAATCTTTCTATTCGTGAGTGCATTATTTATTGGGAAAAGGCCCGTATTCCGACAAGATCTCTACCCAACTGTGTTAAAAAATTAGTTACGTTTTACCAAGTTTGGAGAGATTTGCAAAAAAATTCAAACAAAACACAAGACGTGTTAAAAACTTAGACAATTTGTTTGACATTGCACACGCGGATGCTCTTCAGTTAATAAAGATAGATGAAGATAGGATAGGAGAACCAGGCCGACCTGGTCATTTAGCCGGAATTGACAAAAAACAAACACAAAGAGAAGAAAAGGCGCTTCTCAGAAATGTTGAGGAGCAAAAACGACGTGCTAAATACGTTTCATCCTTAGCTCCTTCGTCATCATCTTATGACCCACTACAAGAAAGTATGTCGTCTGATTTTGAATCAATGGATTTACGAGAAAATTTGCCAAACATAACCGAGAAACGGTCCAATAAAAATAAAACTGTTATGGGGAAAAATTTTATCACTCCAAAATTAGTGGCTGCATTAGATCGGTGTCAGTTAAGTACGAGAGATGCTGTGTTTATTATTGGGCAACTATTGAGGCTCTGAGACAAAACACAGACGAATTTCCTTTAAGCAATCAACCATTCAAAGGGTTCGTACGGAAAAGCGAAAAGAGCGCGTTGAAGCCATAAAAGTAGATTTTCAAAACCAGGTTCCGGGTACTGTAACACTCCACTGGAATGGTAAACTGTTACCGGCTTTAGATTCACGAAAATCTAAAGAAGAACGTCTGCCGATAGTTATTACGTATGACGAAAACGAACTACTTATCGCTGTGCCAAAGTTGGATAACTCTACAGGAGTCGAACAGGCCCAGGCACTTTGGAATGCTATTATTGACTGGAATCTTGAGGATAAAGTGCAGATTCTCTCTTGTGACACGACTGCTTCAAACACTGGTCGTATAAATGGTGCTTGTGTACTTCTCGAACAGAAACTGGATAGGGAAATGATTATTTTTGCTTGTCGCCATCACGTCTACAAATTAGTATTAAAAGCCGTGTTTGAGACAAAAATCTGCAAAGTTACTACAAACCCAGACATTCCAATGTTTAAAAAATTACGAGAAAACTGGAAGAATGTGGATTCCGAGAGAATACAGAGCTGTAGCGAAAAGCTATCGTGTCTGAATGTTTCACAGACTGATAGACTTATCGAATTTTACCAAATTGAATTAACTAAGGAAATTGCTAGGGATGACAATCGGGAGTTAATCGAGCTTTCAATAATATTTCTTGGCGGCGATACAGAAAAAAAAGTTAAGATCCGGCCTCCAGGTGCCATGCATCAAGCTCGATGCATCAAGCTATCGTTACTTAGCGATCAATTGAGAATTCCTAACAAAGATAAAGCAGCTCTGTTAGACGTCTGCCTGTTCATTGTGACGTCATACGTTAAGCCATGGATTCAATGCAATTTAGCAGTAAAAGCATCTTACCAGGATTTGTGCTTTCTGAAAACTATGAAAGCTTATGAAACAATCGACAAAAGCATCTCAAAAGCAGCTTTACAGAAGTTCTGCCTGCATTTGTGGTATTTGACAGACGAAGTCATATTCAGAAAAAAATATCGATGACTTTGTTTCAATCAAAAGCAAATCATTATTTAGTCGATTGAAAATTGATAATGCTTTTCTCAACGAGTCACTTTCTTTGTGGTTTAAAAATGTTTCATATCAACATGCTAAAGGCAAGCTACTAAAACTGAAAGCAGTTAATGACACTGCTGAAAGAGCTGTCAAGTTGATGCAAGATTTTCACGCCCTGCTAACTGTTCAAGAGGAGCAAAAGCAATAGCTTCTATTGAAAAAGATTCAATATTTTTTGATAGCGTAATAGAGGCAAATAGAGCTCTGAAATGAAATTGGTTTAGTATAGCGCCATACTTGTTTTATTCTTTTTATAATTTTAGCACAATACGGCAACGACCAGGGCTGATCCAGATCATCTAGCTATACTCGTGTCTGATATTTTGTGCATCAAGGAAAAACTGCGAAAATGTGGTTTTCCTTCTAAGCAAAATTTTAAATAAGTAACTAAGAGATTTTTATTAAATATAACGAACCTCCAAGAAATTCTTTCAGAAATTTGTACACCGAACATAAGAAAAATGATAAAAATGCATTGATGATGCTCTGGAGGATATGTGTGGGAGTTTGAGTCTAGTTTTGGAGAAAATCATTCCATGTGTAATTGCGTATCATCACTCAGGCCTTGCAGGCTGGGAACGATATGTGTGATATGTTGTACATCAACTTTAACAGCTGGTGTTAATTTACCAATTTACCAGAAAAGCGAGTTATTATACGAGCTCCAAATTGTGGTCGGAACTTCATATCATTGTGCAAATACAAGCAATTTGTCGGTGGAGCAGGAAGAGCTGGAATGTGAGTTGGAGAAGAAAGTATTTTGATCTTTCCTGCAAAAGACAATTGATTGGTAAGAACTTGTTACCTGAAGACGAAAGCAATTGGAATCCATACGTTTAAGTTTCAAAAATAATTGGGTGAGGAATGTTCTCAGATGTACAGTTCAGTGCTCAGCTGCAAAATCAGCCGTCATGAGTAGGTAATGAAAACTTTTTACAGTCCGAGTCCAGACATCATATTTAATATAATTTAAATTTATGCTTTAAAAATTTTCCGCCCTTTAAAATGCACAAAATAGTCTAATATATCTAAATAAAAAAGAATTTTTGAAAAAAAATCACTAATAAAAAATAAGTTAAAGTGTACTCCACCCGATTACTGTGCAAGTTAATAGAGATGTGTTCAATTTAGGTGAAAAATTTTTGTTCCCAGAGTGCTACTGAACATGGCATGTGGTCAGATTAGTATAAAATACGGCTTCAAGCGACCAAACCATTCCGTTTCTACAGCATGTGCTAAAGGATACCTACAGGTTTATCAAGTAAAATGATGCGGATGGGATGATTTGTGGTAGTGGAGAAAGTGGCGAAATTTTACCGGTATATTCCTTGCCCTTCCAAGGATTTGCCCCTTAAGTAGTGTTGAGAGATTTATTTCTCCACACAAAACGCAAACAATTGAAGAGTTTTCTTCATATAAGTGTTTCCAAAAATTATACAAATTGAATAATGTTTTCGTAATTGTTAGGTCAAAATAATATACTGTGATTAGGCAATGCCTTTCACCATGAAGTCATGTGAGTGCTGAGATGGAGGTGAAGAAATTGTGGACAGTGTGCGTCAGAAACTGGGAAGACATGTGATCTTTAGAGGTTGTGAATAAAGATAGTTTAGATAGATAAAACTGGAACTAAACGGATTTCATCTCTCCTTGAGTAGCTTGAAATCAAGAAACTCACTGCCCAACCCTTCCTGACAGTGGTTCATTAGGGTTGTGCATTCGCAGAGGAAGTATTTTGGTGTTTCTTCTTCCTCGCCACACCATCTGCACAGGCTATCAGGTCTCTGTGTCTTGTGGGTATAGAAGCGTAGACCACAGTGCCCTGTTAAAATTCTCAGAACCTCTTGCGCTCTGCGCCTACCCAGCTTGGTGATCGCTTTCGCCCAGCCAGGGAAGTGTTTTCCCAGTAGCTCTTTAAACCACCTGTATCCTGAAGGTTTCTCCCACGCCTCCCATCTTTCTCTGTCGATGGTTTGTAAAATGATGCTGCAATCTTCCTGGTATGGGAACCCCATATTCATTTGCGTTTGCTTGTCCGACTCTGCCCCGTCTTGGCGAGTGTGTCTGCTCTGTCATTGCCTTTGTAACCTGAGTGACTCGGTATCCAAGTGATGATGACTTTTTTCTTTCTAGCTAGTGTATCAAGAGTTTCCTTCGCCTTCTTAACTCGCTTGGACTTGGTGCTAGGTTTTTCCAGCGCCTTTATGGAGGCCTGGCTGTCGGTGCACATGCGTTCACGTCTTCCACCGACATTACCTAGAACCAATTCGCCGGCACATTTTGCCTTTGCAGCAATTTCTGCTTGGAAAACACTTCACCGAAAACACACATATGAATAGTTGTGTTTATGAGATATATTGAAATAATAAATATTTGTTAATTATATTCTAAATTTATGCGTTTTATTATTTTGAAATATGTTTCGGAATAAAACCCAACAGATGCCTCTTTCAAACAAGTCACAACAGCGTTAATTGAAAAATTCCGGCCTTTTTCAAACCCTTCAAATAATCCGTTTGAAATAAGTAAGTAAGTACAAGTAAGTAATTTTATGGTTGTAGGTGCCTGTTGCCTTGCATTTCTATGCACAATGTTCCCAACAAGCATATTTTGGTAGGAATCACCTGCTAGGACTATCCCAAAATAGTGTTTCCCGATCAATTCATTATGTCACAAATTTGATCGCGGACCACTTGGTACCATCGTTAACAAAATTTCCGCAGAGCCAAACGGGAAAGTCTCGAGCCTTGAGAGAGAGGGTACTTCAGCTATTGTTAATAATAAAAAAGGTGTAAATGAATTTTAATTTTTAGATTGAATGACAAATTTGGGATGTCACAAATACTAGGTGCTGGAGCCGGCCTTTATATTCCAGTTGTAGTCTCTCCCGAGATGGATGTTGATGTCAGAGGCAATCTCTGTATTAATCGCAAGGGATATACTAGTTTAAATGTACTAGCAATGAAAATATGTTACTTACAAGTTATTAGATCATATGTTTAGTATTGCGACTCGAAAATGCGGATTACTTACGCAAATGCAAAGTTCCCAGGATTTGTTCACGATGTCACGATATGGCGTGTGAGCGAAATTCGAAGCAACTTCAGAAACCAGTTCTTTTGGTGCAGAACCAAAGCCGTGTTCTTTTGGTCATCGCTATCGAGTACAATACCAAAGTAGCAAAGGAACGCACCGGACATGTTCTCGACAGATTACAAAGTTTTACCAACTTCACTTTACATTTATATGAACTTTCTTCGATTTTTTTTTCCAATTTGTTAGCCCTTGGTTATAGATTCCTCACATATTACTTGAATTTAAATTTTCAGAAGAAATTAACTGAAAGTTTTGAAGAAATTGCAATTTTATGGAATTTAAAGAAAAATTAACAATTACTCAAATGTCAATTACTATTACTATTACCACGATCTTTGTAAGGAGGAACGGCTTTTGTCGCGAAATCACAGCAGATCTGGCAGTGTTATGATTTGGGGGCAATATTGTCCTATGGACACTTTGAACTTGGCGGATGACGGGAAAACAGAAAACCTCTGACTACCGCGCTGTATTGGAGAAAGCAACACCATCAATTCACGATTTGTTTTCCCCTCTTCCATGCATTCTCCAGCAGGATAACGCCCCTATCCACACCACCAGGGAATGGAGGGTTGGTTCAACAAACCATTGAACTTTTACCTTGGCCAGCATGTTCACCAGACCTGAACATAATTGAAAAAGTTTGGGGATGGTTAGCGAGAAAGGTGTACGAGGATGGGAAACAATACGAAAACGAAAGCGACTTGATGAGGGCAATAAATGGCGCATGGGCAACATTACCGCTCCAATATTTAGAAAAACTTTATAAATCGCTAACTGAGCAGATTTTTGAAGTGATCAAATATAATGGTGGTCTCACAATATATTGAAAACTGTTTGTAGTTTAAGAGTAAATAGAAATATCAATAAATAAAGATCAAAACAATTCGTATTTTATTTCTTTGTTAAGGTGAACGTATCCTGATTTCCCACCCTTTTTGTACAATTTTCAGTAAAATCACGTTAAAACAATTGAAAAAGTAATTCATCTTGCAAATTTTTTGAATTTTTTTCTTGGAATCTTGGCGAGTTTTACAAATTTATTATCTAAAAGTGTAAAAATGCGAAACTTACAACCGCGTCCATGTCAATAAATTTGTGCGTTCAAGGTGCGATTCCAATGCCAGCTTGGAGTGGAGTGTGTTGAAGCTGACTCTGGCACTTGTTTCCAATGCCAGAGTGGATTGGTTTCACATCCACCTGGCGAGCATAATTTAAATCATTTCTGAGTATCAAAATAATAATATTTTTCTGAATAAAATAACCATTGTTAGATTCTCATGCCTTTAGTACATTAAAATATATTAGAACTGAATACTTTTTTCCATTTTGAACTGATTTTATTAAAAAAAAATACAAAAACTCGTCGCATATTTCGAACGATCATGTCGCAGTTGGAATCGTTCTGAAAAACATCGTGTTGCAACTCCAGCGTGAAAATAGAAAAAGATCCTATTTTCAATTCACGCTGGGCCCAGATTGCACGAAGGGCACATATGGCGGAGTGCGTCCCTGCGAAGCGAGCGGAACATGTAAGCCAATCCAATCCACTCCAAGTTGGCATTGGAAACGCGCCTTGAATGTAACAAATTTCTTTATTTGGGGCACAAATATTTGCGGCGCATTTCCGTGCCTCCTGCTCCAGATGAGTTTTTAACGATACTGTTGGTCCTGGCCAGCATTCCCAATCAATAAAGGAAGTTGCTAGAATGCCTCTTATTGATTAGGGAAGCCGGCCAGAACCGCACTCAATGAGTTTTGAACGATAAAATTATCAAGAACCCTTCGAAATTCATTGAGTAGTCTTCGACTTTGTTTTAATCTTCTACCCACATCAAATTTTATTTGCGACGAAAATGTTTCGTTCCCGTCGCAAATCTTTTTGAAAAACCGACAATCGTCGAATACCGTGCATGGTGTTCGGCGCAAATATTTGTGTGCGTCGCAGCGTCCACACTGTGGAAAATTTTAACGCACAGACAAAATTTGGTTGCGTCTTAAGTTGCGTTCTTTTGGGATATTGAGTGATGTATATTTGTCAAATCCCATACATTTATCGAGAGCAAATTAAACACCTGATAAAACTTGGGTCAGAAATTACACCATTCAATAGTAGTCCATCTAGAGTTATGTGGATGGCGCCACGCTAAATTTCGCCTTGGAATTTATGGGAAATTTGAAAAAATAAAAATTTTGGGTAATTTCATAAGGAAAATTTAAAATAACATTAATAAATGTTACATGTGAACCTACGGAGCGATAGAAACATAAGCAATTTTTAAGGAAATTCACCCAAATGTCAAAAAAGTATTGAGCTATCGAGTGCAAATGAAAGTTGTCTATTTTGTTGTCAAAAAGTATTGTGCTATCGAGTGCAAATGAAAGTTGTCTATTTTGCAACTTCAAATTTGCACTCGATAGCAAGTCCTAAGAGAACGCTACTATAATATGAATAAAGAAATCTTAATATAATAAAATCCTAATGGTCGTGAAGCAAAAAAAGGGGAATGGGCTTCACGCTCTGAAAGCAGAGACAATTCATTTTAAAAGAATCAATTTCTCTCTGCTTTCTGGATGTAAGTCTCATTCACCAGAGAATGGGATCATTATGATTTTTTAGGGGAAGTGCCTGTGCGAGTAGTTTCCTCCGTGCGGGAACGCAAAACTCTTAAGTTCAGAAAAAATCAGAATGATCCCATTCTCTGGTGAATGAGACTTACATCCAGAAAGCAGAGAGAAATTCATTCTTTTAAAATGAATCGTCTCTGCTTTCAGAGCGTGAAGCCCATTCCCCTTTTTCTGCTTCAGTACTTACTGATATTTACTGAATTGCGCGATTTGCGTTCCCGTACGAAACGGAAAATTGTGAGAAAATTATTCGCACCAGCGAAAATCATACTGATTTTTACTGAAATTGCGAGTTGGTGTTTCCGCGCGGAGCGGAAAACAGGGGAAGTGCCTGTGCGAGAAGTTTTCTCAAAATTTTCTGTTCCGCGCGGGAGTGCACAACTCTCAAGTTCAGTAAATATCAGTAAGCACCAGCGAAAATCATACTGATTTTTACTGAAATTGAGAGGTGCGTTCCCGCGCGGAGCGGAAAACAGGGGAAGTGCCTGTGCGAGAAGTTTTCTCAAAATTTTCCGTTCCACGCGGGAACGCAAAACGTACGGAACGAAAAATTCTGAGAAGATTATTCGCACCAGCGAAAATCATACTGATTTTTACTGAAATTGAGAGGTGGCGTTCCCGCGCGGAGCGGAAAACAGGGGAAGTGCCTGTGCGAGAAGTTTTCTCAAAATTTTCTGTTCCGCGCGGGAGTGCAAAACTCTCAAGTTCAGTAAATATCAGTAAGCACCAGCGAAAATCATACTGATTTTTACTGAAATTGAGAGGTGCGTTCCCGCGCGGAGCGGAAAACAGGGGAAGTGCCTGTGCGAGAAGTTTTCTCAAAATTTTCCGTTCCGCGCGGGAACGCAAAACGTACGGAACGAAAAATTCTGAGAAGATTATTCGCACCAGCGAAAATCATACTGATTTTTACTGAAATTGAGAGGTGTCGTTCCCGCGCGGAGCGGAAAACAGGGGAAGTGCCTGTGCGAGAAGTTTTCTCAAAATTTTCCGTTCCGCGCGGGAACGCAAAACGTACGGAACGAAAAATTCTGAGAAGATTATTCGCACCAGCGAAAATCATACTGATTTTTACTGAAATTGAGAGGTGGCGTTCCCGCGCGGAGCGGAAAACAGGGGAAGTGCCTGTGCGAGAAGTTTTCTCAAAATTTTCTGTTCCGCGCGGGAGTGCAAAACTCTCAAGTTCAGTAAATATCAGTAAGCACCAGCGAAAATCATACTGATTTTTACTGAAATTGAGAGGTGCGTTCCCGCGCGGAGCGGAAAACAGGGGAAGTGCCTGTGCGAGAAGTTTTCTCAAAATTTTCCGTTCCGCGCGGGAACGCAAAACGTACGGAACGAAAAATTCTGAGAAGATTATTCGCACCAGCGAAAATCATACTGATTTTTACTGAAATTGAGAGGTGGCGTTCCCGCGCGGAGCGGAAAACAGGGGAAGTGCCTGTGCGAGGAGTTTTCTCAAAATTTTCTGTTCCGCGCGGGAGTGCAAAACTCTCAAGTTCAGTAAATATCTGTACTTAAGGTGCCTACAGACGATCATATTTCTATGATATTTCATCATATATATTATATGACGGAAAAATATGATGAAGCTGTACACACGGAATATGACATATTTCCATGATGTTTCATCATATATGTATATGACATAGAAATATGTCATATTATATGGTCGTGTGGACAGTTCATCATATATATGACATATAAATATGATGAAAATATATGATGAAGAGTGGCGCCAGTTTTAAATTTTAACTGTTTCTTTTCGAAACAGTATTGGACTTCAATATTTCTTTTTGTGACGAAACTAAATAATATTTATGCAGCAGGTAATTTCTTTGTGAATAAAAAGGAGTGCGGTAATTAGGAAAATAAACTATAATTTTTATATTTTATACATAATTTCCAATTTAATTTAACATTCATCACTCATTTTATCTGCAATTTGTCCACTTCTATTATTCATGAAATACAATGTGTGTTTGACAACTTCGAAGAACACACAATATTAAAAACATATGTCATATTCAATTGTGTCGTGTGTACAGCAAAAATCGCTTTGTCATATTTTTTCATCATAGAAAATTGACATCAGATTTTTCGTTATAATTTCAAGAACGTGTGTGTACAGCTCATCATATAATATGTCATAGATATGACATGATACAAATATGTCATATAATATGATGTATTTTTCTATGATCGTCGTATATTTCTAATGTTGTGTGTTGTTCGAAGTTGTCAAACACAGATTATATTTGTACCACACTCCTATTTTTTACAAAGAAATTACCTGCTGCCTAAATATTATTTTGTTTCGTCACAGACAGAAAAATTGAACCTCAAAACTATTTCCAAAACAAACAGTTAAAATTTAAAACGAAAATGGAAAAGAAAAATATGAAATATTTATATGTCATATATATGATGAACTGTTCACACGATCATATAATATGATATATTTCTATGTCATGTATATGATGAAACATCATAGAAATATGTCATATTTTTTCGTCATATTCCGTGTATACAGCTTCATTATATTTTTTCGTCATATATATGATGAAACATCATAGAAATATGAACGTCTGTAGGCACCTTTACTCGCAGAGGGACTTCTCCTCCGTAATTACTGGGTAAACTTTTAAAATTTTTTATGTTTGGTCTGTTCCCGTACTACAAAATCATACTGATATTTACAGAACTTGAGAGTTTTGCGTTCCCGCGTGGAACGGATAATAGGGGAAGTGCCTGTGCGAGTAGTTTTCTCACAATTTTCTCTATTTTCCGTTCCGCGCGAGAACGCAAAACTCCCAAGCTCAGTAAAAATCAGTACTTACTTTGTGACATCCAAGGACGATGAGTTAATACGAAAATGCAAACATATAATATGGGATGAATCAACTATGGCCTCAGGGGTTGCCCTGAAAGCTGTTGACAAATTATTAAATGAAATAATGTGGAATTATCGCCCCTTCGGAGGTAAACCCATACAAGGATATAGTATTTATTCTAAGGATAGACTTGGCACCGGTAAATCCTGATTTGCGAAGAAGACAATTTCCAATTAAACTGGCTTTGACCATCAATAAGGCACACGGGCAAACCCTTGAAAAAGATGGATTGTTCTTACCAGAGCCTGTATTTGCTTATGGCTAATTATTTGTAGCACTGTCAAGAGTACGAAAATCTTCGTGTGTTAAAATCAAAATATTGAATGGACCAGATCAAGGCAACCTTATACCTGGATCTGAAGCAGTCTTCACACGAGACATTGTGTACAAGGAAATGTTTTCCAAATAAAGTCGGATTTATAAAACTTATGACTTATGCGGCACTTATGTTAAATTAATGACTTAGTTCAATCCCAAGAAAATATAAAAAGAGAATTATGCGGCAACATGCGAAAAGGCGTCCCTGTCCCTTGCCCTGGGAGATAGCGTCGCTTTCTGCAAACGTTTTCGCGAAAACTTCTTATACATATTAGTTACATATAATAATTATGATTACACGGGACGCATAACAAATCTGAAAAGCCCAGTGCATCAAAGTTCCAACCTGATATTTAACATCTAACATCATGAATTCAACGAAATCAAGTTGACGTTTTATGATCAACATCGATCCTTTTTTTTGCCCGTATTACGGGCTTTTTTCTCTAGTCTAATATAAAATGCTAAAAGCTTATCAATTCAATTTGCGTCTTTTTCGCTTTCCTTTTGGAGCTGTCGGCGGAGTGTCGGTTGGACTTGCAGAAATTGATGAATTCTGTGGTTCCACAATAATTGTGTGATCAAAGAAAAACTCGTCGTCGTCTTGGACATTGACTTCATTCGCTTCCAAAGAAATGGCTCGTCTTCGTCTTGGACGTTGGTCTCGTTCATTTCCGAACAACTTACTAGCAAAGCAGAGGGATGGCTCTGTTTGCTATCCAACAACATTGATAAGTTTTGGAGGTATAAATACCACCTGCTTGCCCACCTTTCGGTTTTAAGCAAAGCTTTTAACAAGTCTGTTATTCTACAATCTTACGGTTTTGCGCTTGCACCAATGCTTACCTATTATTTAAACTGGATTTAGCTCCAACCGCCGAAACTACATTTTTCTAGCATCTGGTCGTAACACGAGGCCGTCCAAGCTCGGCAACGTGTGTTTGGACCGATGCCAAGCTATCCAACAACAGTCAGGTCTGTGCCCCAGCCCGATAGGACACGTTCTTCTAACTCCGTGAGCTCCTGAACGTCCAAGGGTCCAACACCTGTTCTCCGCCTCTCAACGGTGACGTCGCGTTGTTTTTTCGCAGTCGAATGCTCCCAGTTGCCAAAGACTTTCTTCGACTCACTTGAAGGGTGTGTAGTTGAATGAGTTGGGTTTGGAGGTTAACTTTCCTCAAACCTTCTGCACTGACTTAAAATATGAAATTCAAATTATGAAATATTAAGATATGATGTAGTATAATATATATATAGATAATATTAAATATGAAATTGGAAAAGTTGACGTTCATGTTTGGTTATTGATGTAAGACCAAAATTGCTATTTTGCGTTAATATTTGTATTCTTTGGTCACTTTGTTTCGGTTCTTCATCTTTTTTTTCTGGTTATCGGTTGGGAATTGCGTTGTACTATTGCTGCAAAGGATTGTGCGAGCAACCACGCAATTTCGGCCGATAAGAGCCACTGAGGAGTATTTGTTTAATTTAGTTTATGCATTCGAAAAATACATCCTTAGTACATCTACATAAAAATACATCTTGAACATTTAAAGAGTGAAGAGCCGAATCAAAGTTGTGTCATTGTGAAGTTTTTCAATCAATTTGACTTTTATTGCCTTTGAAGTTATTAGTATATTTTTGTATTTTAAATTATATTTGAAAGTGTGTATATACAAAAATAAGAAGCAGAATAGGTGAGTTTGCTCACTGAATGTTGTTCTTGGTTTCCTTAGTGCATGCTAGTGAATATGATGAGTTCAATGTTACGTACAGGTCCGACAGTTGAAGGTTGTGTGTCTTCTCCTTCAAAATCGTCCTGATCGGTATCCGGGTATCAGATTTGTAAGTCCTGCTGATACGCTGGATCCTGTTGGATTTGTGTGTTTCTGCCAACAGGGATGATCAGAACATATTACTGGATTTGTGTGTTTCTGCCAGTAACGTTTTGTCGTCTGTGCGATACCGCTAAACTAACCAATTAGCGGATAGTGTATAATCTACCGGATTTGTACTACCTGCCGATGGATGAAGCGACAAACTAGATGCAAGTATTTTGACTTATTTGAACTCATCATTGTCACAAGTTATTTTGTAGTTATGTTTGAAATCATATAGTTTGATAGTTGGCAAAGAATACCGGTCTATAGGAATAGGACATTCACGTGCAATTTGATTTATATTTCAGGTTTGTGTGGTGTTGCCTCCATACGTTCGGGGACTCCGTGGCGCGGCCTTATATGCCATAGTAATGCACATATATAAATAAAGAAATAAACTAATAATAATAAAAATGTTTATATGACAAATTTTTAATGATATTATATTAAGATACGTTTCCAAAGTTGACAGATTTGGTTTTTAACAAATTTGTATGAGAGCGCAAAAGTTATAATAAATAACTGAAAATAAGAGATTTAAAATTTTTACTAAACGAATACACAAAAACTAGTAAGTAACAAACAAAATACGCAAAATAGTAAAAGCTTGTTGAAACTTGTAGAAAACCTTCAACTTTTTTGTAAGGCAACAAACCTATATTTCGAACGCAAATTTTCAAACAATTATTTCCTTTTGATGAATTTATACGTGAATAATTTCGAATGAGTTGTGTAACATAACCTGCTAGACCCGGACTTAAGTGACAAGAAAACATGACGCGAACCCTTATATTTCAGAATCCGATTTGATAATTTACAGATTATTTCGAACGATGTTTGCTTGGATATCAGAGGAACATTGGTGATTGGACATCTACCATATATCTACTATACTTTCGCCTACATACTTTGAAACTACTTGAAACCAACAGTTCCCACAGGATGATACTAATTTACTTTGATGTTTGATACTACTATACTAGCCGTGCTTGGAATATAGGAAATGATTCTAGGGACTAAAAATAGTTACTCATCATGTACACTAGGTGTTTTCCAAAACTATCAGACAGTCATCTTATCAAAATTGTGATTCACTTGGTTTTACTACTGAAACGTACATACAAAGCGATAGGGCTTATCTTATCAATATATCAAATAATCGTTTCCATCCGTGATAGAAAAGAACCATTTTCATTTATAGTTATCTTATCGCCGTGTTACCTGTATGAAGCTATCTTATCTATTCCATACATCTGCTACAAATCTATGAACTATTTTGCTTCAGGTGCTGAGTAAGCTGCACAGGTTATTTCGTTTTCAGAAATTTGAGCACAAAGCTTCTTGTATACAAGTGCCAGCAGCCCATAGTTTTTTACGTGCCGTGTTAAAAATATTGTGCAATATGGTTTCTGTAGAAACAATTGCATCTATTTTCATAAAAATTTTCAAACTGGTAAGGACATTCATATACATATTATGTAGACATAATTAATTGTTTTATTTCGCCCGTGAGATGATTTTGCACAGAATGGTGTATAACCACAGTATGACTAAACAAGCTAATTTTAAATTAAGTGGATTTGCAGTGAACCAAAACGCAAATTTCTTTTAATTTGAAATCAATGGAAACTCACAAACATTTTACTGGTGTAATATTGACAATATACTAGAAATGTGTCAGGATAAAATTTGGTGCACTTTGATTCATTTCATTTATTATCTGCAGGTTTTGAACATAATAGTACTGATCCTATATAGAGTTGGTGACGGGGGTGAGTTTCTCGGAATAGGCGGAGTATGGAACTTGAATGAAGAAAAGAAGCCGGATGTGGAGATTGTAGCTTCCGGTGTTTTTGTTGGGTTTTTCGTTTATACTGCCGTACAGCTTATTACATTCGCCTTTGGAACCACGAAACATAAGAGGTACAGTCTTGGTACCTAAAATGCTATGTTAACAATGGGTATTGGAATTAAAAACTACAATTTTTTCAGGGAACTCTCCGATACTATTATGAATTTCGTCGGAACATTCATGTGGGTATCAGTTGGTGGAACCGCTCTTCACTATTGGCACGGTTATATGCCAGATTATGATTACATTGTGGTTGCATCAGAGAGACAAGTTGGACTTGCTCTTGGCTCACTGTGTGTCATAACATCTGCATTGTACCTGTTGGATACAGTTCTAGCTTTTGTTCACTTCGTTAAGGAATGATACTAACATGCGCTTTTTTCACATATGGGAGGGAAATCTTCTCAAGGTTGTGAAGCGTACCAAAAAAACAATAATATATAAAATAAGTTTTTGTATCAAAATACAGTTTTGTTTGAAAATTTCAATTGTAGAATTCCTTATCTGTATAGATTTAATTAAAAATTAACAGTTTAGTATTTTTATAACAAAATATAACTTCATAATCTTGGATGATTAATTCATTCAATCGTCGTTTTGATGAATCATACAGTGTACAAATACGAATGCACAGAACATACCTATGTACATACAGGTCGAATTGAGCACCCTCTCCTTTTTTGCAGTCGGTAAAAATTTACGCGATAAATTGGTGTCAAAGACAACATACTTATCTTCTTCCGTAAATTTATTGCCACTCCTTAGCTATTGAAATTTTTGTTTGGCTTTTTCAAGACGACGGTGACACCTAAAATTTTATCTGTGTTTTCTTGGATATTATTCTACCATAAACTTTTGCCCATATGTATTATGACATTATGGGAAAGTTCGAGTATGTCCGAACCATTAATGGACTATTTTGGGTCTAATACCGCGTTTACACCGCCCGAAATCTAGTAGATTTCGTGAGATGATTTGTAAATCCGCTCGCCCATTTACACCGCCAGTGAGGAGATTTCGTTTGACACTTCGACATTTTTCATGTGAAATTGTAGTGTTTTGTGGTTCTGTTTTGTTTCAAATCTATTACAAAACTATCTTGGACAATAGTCCATGCCTTCCCTTGCATCTATTGATTCTTTTTGCATTAAATAAATTTAAAATTTTATATAAATTTTCAAAATCAAAAACCGCGCCACATAATGAAATTAAACATCGCGCACAACAACCAATTGAACTCACTTCGGATACGTCAAAAGAGTACTAAATTGTACTAAAGGACGTAAAATGGCAAAAATGATCACCAATAGATGGTGCCACTGAGGTGATTAAGTGCGGATTTCGAATTAATCTACTCCCGAGAAGATTTCGAAAATGTATGGTAAATCTTGGCGGTTTCAGAAAGATTTCGGGCTAAATCTCCTCAAGTCGCTTAATCTACTAGATTTCGGAAATCTGCAATAAATCACCTCAGTGGCACCATCTAGTGGCGATCATTTGTGCTATTTTACGTCCTTTAGCACAATTTAGTACTCTTTCGACGTATCCGAAGTGAGTTCAATTGATTGTTGTGCGCGATGTTTAATTTCATTATGTGGCGCGATTTTTGATTTTGAAAATTTATTTTAGTTTTAATAAAAAAAAATTCAAAAGAGGCAAGGAAAGGCATGAACTATTGTCCAAGATAGTTTTGTAATATATATGAAGCAAAACAGAATCACAAAACACTACAATTTCACATGAAAAATGTCGAAGTGTCAAACTAAATCTCCTCACTGGCGGTGTAAACGGGCGAGGAGATTTATCAAATCATCTCACGAAATCTACTAGATTTCGGTCGGTGTGGACGCGGTATAAGAGGCTACAAAGTGAATTCATTACACACAATTTCTAATTTTTACCTGTATAAGTGTGCCGTAAGTTCACTGAACTTTTAGATGATAGTGTAAACAAAGCCAAACTATGGTTAGATATTCGGCCTATTCTGGGGTTATACCAACTTGGCGGCGTTAAGAAAAATATGTGTAACATAGTTTTTTCGCTGCTGGTGATTATACAAAAAACTGTGATTTTGATTGAAATCCCGGGTTGAAAATATTCATAATTATAGAACGGGGTACCCAATGAAAAATATCCAAGGCTTCGTCTCGAGATAATGGGGTCTATTCTGGCCGGTCATAGCAGATTCTGCTATTTTGACAATCTGCTATATCCCATAGCATTGTTGTTGTCTTTCGTAACTTAACGAAAGTGACTTAAATTGCTATTCTGGGTATAAAAATAGCAGAAAAATCTGCTATAATTCTGTTCAAAATCTACTATCATAGCAGGCTCAGATTTAGCTGCCTTTATGATAAAGTTTTCTGCTATCCCACATAGAAAAGTAAATAAATTTATACTTAAATGATGAAATTTAATGTATTTTGTTAAATTTGCAGATTCTAAGAAATTTTCCTTACGTATGTTGCCATGTTTCAAGACATCTACTATTTTTGCAGACAAAAACAGAAAAAATCATAATAACTCAACTTATATTTCATTGAATAGACGAAAAATTGGAATATGTGAACAAAATTTGTTTATTTTGCCTTCTTTATGTTAACACTTCATTCATTTTCAATATTTCATCATTTGTTGGGTCTATTCTAATTCTTGCGAAAGAAATATGGATAAATTTGCTAAAATACTATATATTTCTGAAAAATAGTTATTGATTGATTATGTTTTTGGAATGCAAGGCACATAAACTGAGTCGGGTTATACCATGATATTCCGCAAAATTACCACCTCAAACCAGAACCATAAGAAAATGAAGAGACTATTTGATACTACATATATGGATAAATTTGATAAAAATACTATACTAATACTATATATTTCTGAAAAATAGTTATTGGTATTTGAAAATAAATAACTTTGGAAGAAAAATCATATCATATTTTGGACATAGTGTTCGTCACGAAGTGGATGCAGACGGATTCCGGTTCAGGGACTATTTATAGATGAAGATTAATTCTACTCCAGAGACTATCTCTGAACCAGAATCTGTCTGCATCCACTTCGTGATGAACACTATGTCCATACTATGATATGATTTTTCTTCCAAAGTTATTTATTTTCAAATACCAATAACTATTTTTCAGAAATATATAGTATTAGTATAGTATTTTTATCAAATTTATCCATATATGTAGTATCAAATAGTCTCTTCATTTTCTTATGGTTCTGGTTTGAGGTGGTAATTTTGCGGAATATCATGGTATAACCCGACTCAGTTTATGTGCCTTGCATTCCAAAAACATAATCAGATCACTTTGTTTTTGCGGTAGTACTTATGCTTTCGTCTGTTCCACAATCCATAGAGTCCCCCTCTGTTTTGGTGATTACAAATTGGCCAAATTTTTCACTCAATGCACCCAAATTATATATCTTCGTGCTTATATTGAAGGCTTTGCTATCAAATTGATTGAATTCGAGTTCAAAGTTCCTTAAAAATAATTATTCCTTGAATATTTTTTTGCACCACAAACAATCTTACTTGGGTATTTTACCAAAATTCATTACCAGAAAACAGTTGTTTTTCATTAACTATTAATACTGTCTCTTAATTTATGAGTTTAACAAATTTTTTACTTATTAACACATTTTTCACACCGAAAAGGTATTTAAACTTATAGTTTATTCCATTTTCAGTGTTTGTTTACACTTTCAGCCGTCAATGATAGCAGATTTGGCATAAAGTAATTTGCGAAATTGAATTCGTAGCAGATTCGAAAATAGTTGGTAGCCAGAATACCAACTTATCGAAACTCTGCTACGAGACAAATCTGCTATCGTCCGTAGAAGAAAAATCTGCTATTTAGCAAATTTCGCCAGAATAGACCCCAATATTGTGAAGAATAAAGTAATACATCGAGCTTACGCGATAGGTGGGACCGAGTCACAACTATTGTGTGTATAGTCTCAGTAATTAGTCTATCTGTTATATCCAGTTGTAGAGTCGTTTGTGAAAAATAGTGATTTATATATCAGTGTATTCCTTTTGCTGACAGGTGAGTAACCACTGAGCTTTAATTGTTTCCTGTTTCCACGGAGTGGCTGTTGGATGTAGTGTGTTGAAGAGGATGAGTGAGTGAGGTCTGCTGGTGTGGTTTTTGCACCTGGAGGCTGGGTGAGTCCAGATGTCCTGTCGGATTTGCGACAGAGTTGTGAAGTGAACGAGATATTCTGTCGGATGTGCGACAGAGAGGTGAAGTGAAGGAGATATCCTGTCGGATGTGCGACAGAGTAGTTAAGTGAAGGAGTTACCTGTTGGATGTACGACACAGAGGTGAAGTGAAGGAGTTACCTGTCGGATGTGCGACAGAGAGGTGAAGTGAAGGAGAGTTCAGAAGTGAAGGAGTTATCTGTGCGGTCTCCCAGTGGTCCGCTGCCTAAATCACAGTGTTGAGTTTGTGAGGATGTCCTTAATTGTTTTCTTTGATACTACCTTTTGACGAAGAGGAGCAACGAGTTCAGGAGTGTTTTATTTTCAGATGACTGAGATGAATGGCCAGTTCAACAAGCGGAAGGGTACTCGTTGTGGCCCTCAAATTTATTGACGTGAAAACGTCTTTCTTCTCGTTGAGTATGCACTTTGTTAGCCAGTCTAAAATTCTTGTGTTACAAAACTCCGTCATTTTTCAATCGCCAATAACTACGAGACTAATAACGCCACAACAACGGTTGAGGTCACAGCGGATAGAACATATTTGTACGTATTTATTGTGCGGCGCAAGTTTTTCTTGTGACGTCATCGGTCTAGTGCAGGCGCCCACGCGTGATTGTTGTTTTTTAGCGGCGGTATCGAAGAAGAACAAAAACAAAAACAGCAGAAAAATATAAACTTGTGATTTATCTATTCTGTAACTGTACTACTTTCCATAACCATTGTAATTAATAGTTTGATAATTAATCTACATATTGATATGAAAATTTTGTTGCAATTTTTTTGACATTAAAACGTCTTTACGCTCGTTAAGTACACTAATAGCCAGTCAAACTATCTTGCGGTACAATATGCCGTCAGATATCAATCGCCAATAGCTACGAGGCCAATAATGTTATAACAACTGTTGAGGCCACAATGGATAGAGAATTCCTGTGCCAGTTTATCGTGCAGCATTCGTTTTGCGCGAGCTATGGTTTCACCAACACCCTCACCAACTACAGTGCTCGTCAAAATTATGACCGCAGTATGGAAATCGCGGATTTAATGTAAAGAAGAGGGAAAAAAGCAATTTTTAACAAAATTGGCTGTGAAAAATCAAAAAACTGCTTCGTCAGAAGTATGACCGCATTCGAATTTTGTTTCGTGTGCTAAAAATTATTAGTAGAGCCTTGTGTAAATTAATATAATATAACAAAGAAAGAGAATCATCATGCCGTTAGGAAAGCAATTAACCGAGTTCGAAAAAGGTTGCATAGTAAGCCTATATGAAAGTGGTATGTCTTTTCGAGCTATCGGAAGAAAAATTGGCCGTTCGGATCGCGTTGTTATCCAATCCCTCAAAATATGGTAGCCTGAAATCTTCCGGACGGCCAAAGGTTCTTTCTGATAGAGAGGAGAGAAAAGGTCAAAGATGAGCATCAAATTCCACCAACACTTGCCGGGAAATTGAAAATTCTGCTAGTGTAAATGACCCCATTTCGGCCATTTTGCGAACAATTAAGCGGAGTCCAAACTTAAAAGGTTCCAAAATGAAAACAGCACCCAAATTAAAGCCTCACCACAAGAAAGAACGCGTTAAATTCGGAAAAGCTAACATGAACCGTGACTGGAATTGGGTGAGAAATATTTAAATTTATTTTAATTAGGAATTTTCAATATTTTCATGTTTTTTCTTTAAGGTTATATTTAGCGACGAGAAGAAGTTCAACCTGGATGGACTTGATGGCTACAGGCACTATTGGAAAGATTTGAAGAAAGACGAACGTCTTTTTTCTAAAAGAAATTTTGGAGGAGGCTCGTTAATGGTTTGGGGAGCATTTTCATCATTAGGTACTCTGCCTCTAGATTTCCCATCGAGTAGGATGGATAGCTTACAATACCAGAGAGTACTTGAGAGCAATTTACTACCGTTTCTACCAGATCGAAGTCGCTTCCCGTTGACTTTTCAATAAGATAACGCTGCAATACATGTCAGCCGAAGTTCGAAAGAATGGTTTTCCAAGAACAACATCAGTTTATTAGAGTGGCCAGCTTGCTCCCCAGACCTAAATCCGATGGAGAACCTTTGGGGTATCCTAGTAAGAAGAGTTTATGGAAATAATCGTCAATATTCCTCAACCAGTGAGTTCAGAGAAGCAATTGAAAAAGTTTGGGCAAACATTTCGGAAAAAGACCACCAAATCTTGGACAATTTGGTTTCTAGCATGGGAAACAGAATATTTGAAGTGATAAATAAAAATGGAAATGTCACTCGTTCTTAAATATTGTCATAAGCTGGATTAAATCAAATAAAATTCGAATGCGGTCATACTTTTGACGAAGCAATTTTTTGGTTTTTCTCTGACAATTTTGTTTAAAATTTAAAAAAAAAAAAAAAAAAAAGGAACATGGTATCGTAGTAACATTAGTTGTTTCGAAACAAAAAAAATTAGTATTTTTCCCTTTTCTTTAAATTAAATCCCCGAATTTCATACTGCGGTCATAATTTTGACGAGCACTTTATGGTTTCACCAAGCCAAGTTCATAAACCAGTAGGGTCATAGAGGGTGACTGATCGATGAACCCGAATGCCGATGAACTCCAATTGCAGAGTGCAAGCTCTACAGTTTCACTCGCGCCGATCGGAAAACCAAAATCCGTCGTCTCCGCAAAATTGGAATCCGTCGTTTCCGCAAAATTAGAGAATAAAAAAGGAAATACCTCAGCGAAGCCGCACAGTCGTAAGAAAAATTCTGCAGAACTTAAACCTAACGCTATTTAAATTAATTATTGAAATTTAAAAATCAAAACTTACAACGTTACTTAAATTAATTATTGAAATTGAAAGTAAAAGCTTATATTAGTTATCGAAATTGCAAAATCAAAACATACGACGTTACCTAAATTAATTTTTGAAATTGTAAATTAAAATTGTGAACTATCTTCTAATGTATTTATTGTGGAATAACTAAATTATTTATTGTGAATCGAATTAAGAAAACTAATTGTGAACAATACTTTGATGTCTCAAAAATTTTAAACTGTCTGTGAACTACCTTAAATATTTGTGAACTATCTTTTCAAATCTTAAATAATTGTGAATTATCTCTTCAAATCTTAAATAATTGTGAACTATCTTTTCAAATCTTAAATAATTGTGAACTATCTCTATCTTTTACTAAATTACGAATAAAAAATTATAATTGCAAAGGTTTAAACACTACAAATTGTGAATTATATTATAAATTAAATTGTGAATAAAATATTAGGAAAGGAAAAACGTGAAATAAATTTGTGTATTTTATTGTGATGAACAAGATTTAATTACTCATAATAAATTCGTGTACCTAATTGTGGTGAACAAAACTGAACTGACGCAGCCGGTAGGTTCCGGTAACGATCCTTTAACAAAATCGAACAAATTACGGCAGTTTACCGTAAAAGTTTATCCAGGGAATATTGGTAAATATTGTTCGATTTAATAGTGAATATCCGTTCAAGGGAATATTGAAGTGCGATATCCACTAAAAGTGTAACTACGAGGGCATATCGAAGAAAGATCGTTGAGTGTTAACTCTTAACCATGATCATCATATTGGTACTCACGTAAGTCGAATATTGGATTTCCTATTCCTTAAATTTCCTTAAAATAAAATTTTGATTAAACATATGTCTGAAATTAAAGAAATAAACAATTATAACTTAAAAGGCAACATAAACAAAAATCATAAGAAAATAATAATAGTTTAACGAATCTTGTTGTGCAAACCGAAGATATACTCAATTCTAACTATTCAAACAATACCGAGCCATCTACTAGTCAAGTCCATTCAAACATTCTAATTCCATCGATAAGTGTCGTTGCTCCAATCGGTAACTTCTCTACTGATATAAGCAATAACTCCCCAAGTGAAAATACATTGGTAGAAGAAGAAAATCTCTTATCACCTACTTCTAACGAAAGCCTAAACCTAGAATTCTTCTCTCCTAAAGATACACATTTGACAATGACTAACGAAAACTTAAATAACGAACCTGTTGAAGCTGCAGCAGCGGCCGTGGCTGCATCAGCTGCAGCATCATAAGTTGTTAATTACTTAAAAATCCCAGATGCAGTAAAAGATCTACGTAAATTTGAAGGTAATCCGAAATCACTTTACGAATTCATCCTCTCATTAACAACCATTGTCAATGCCACAGCCTACAGTAGAATCCTTTTAAGAGCAATTAGAAATAAGATTGAGGGACCAGCCAATGAAGCTATAAACATGTATGGTACTCCATTGGAATGGGAACAAATTGAAACCAATCTCGTTCTTCATTACTCCGATGAACGAAATGAAACATCCCTCATTCGAGATCTTCATAACCTAAGGCAGCATAACAATACGGTCGAAAGGTTCTACAGCGAAATTATAGAAATAAAAGCTACTATGTTGAACCACATCCAAATACATGAAAATGATAGCAACGTAATTAAGGCAAAAACAGAACTATTCATAGAAATGTGTCTAGCTAGATACGTTTTTAACCGGCTTAAAAGAGCCTTTAGGCTCCACTATTCGTTCCATGAGACCAGAGTCTTTAACAGTCGCTTTCTCTTACTGCATAAAAGAACAAAATATCAGCTACGCAAAATACGCATCAAGACCCACTTTTCCACAAGCTAACACTACTCACTACCGTCCAAACACTAATCAGAGACCTCCATTCCGTAACCCATTTCAACAACATTATAAAAATTCCTATCAAGATAACATGACTCCTAACATACAACAGAACCGATTTACTCCTTATAATCAATTACCAAGGATGAATCCTTTCAACACATCCAACTTCGTTCCACGACAATTCACACCCTTCAATCAACAATTTAGAACACAAAATCAAAATCCAACTAACAGATCTGATTTCTTTAAATCTGAACCCATGGACACCAACTCAGGTAATATGCAATTGCGAAGGCCTCCATCACGAGTACCGAATCAACATCAGTACCAACAGCCCAAATATTCTAATAAGGAACTTTTTAACATAAACAAAACCAATCCCAATGTTCCTATCCACTCAAATAATAGTTACTACAATCATGAAAAGAGTAGACCACAAGCAACAAACTCTTACGAAATTTCCGAAATAGAAGATTCAAATTTTCGTATGCCTGGCCTCACCAACCGATCGGATACTTAGTTATAAACAAACACGGATTCATTCTCCCTAACATTAGTATATCCCAACCATACGGTCAACCAATTAAATTTCTAATTGATACAGGAGCCTCATCGTCGTTTATTACGGTTCTAAGCAAACATAAACTCAATAAGGAAGTTATAATTCCAAATTTTAAAGAATTCAAACAAGGAGGTCAAATGAGATTCTTAGTTTTCAAATTTCATGAATATTTCGACGGCTTCATTGGATTAGACATTCTTACTAAGCTTGGTGCGAAGATAGACTAAGTCAATAAACAACTCATTATTAATAATACAACAATAACACTTGTCTTTAAACCAAATTTAATGTCTCAAAAATACGTTATAATTGCTAAAACGAAATCTGTAGTAAAACTGCCCGTCGACATACGAAATGGTGACATATATTCAAAAATAAAGTTAAATACAGTATACCTACAACAGACGATGCACCTGTTTATATAAAATCATACCGGTATCCCTATCCTATCCCTAACGATATGCTATGCCAAGGCATCATCCAACAAAGCTTCTCACCCTGGAGCTCTCCAGTATGGATCGTCCCTTAAAAGTTAGACGCAAGTGCTAAACAAAAATGGCGTTTAGTAATCGATTATCGCAAATTAAACGAGAAAACCATTAGTGACAAGTATCCTTTGCGAAATATAAGCGAAATCCTCGACAAACTAGGTAAATGTATGGACTTCTCAACTTCCATCAGACATTCCAAAAACTGCATTCACAGTTGAAGGAGGACATTACGAGTATGTCCGAATGCCTTTCGGGCTGAAAAATGTCCCAGCAATCTTTCAACGTGTTATGGATAATGTCCTAAAAGAACTTATCGGGAAAATTTGCCTCGTCTATCTAGACGACATAATCATTTTCTCTACATCTCTACAAGAGCACTGCGGAAATCTTTGCAGAGTGTTCGAAAGACTCCAAGAAGCAAATCTTAAGGTTCAATTGGACAAATCCGAATTCTTAAGAAAAGAAATCGCGTTTCTTGGACACATAGTATCAACAGACGGCGTAAAGCCAAATCACGATAAGATCAAAGCAATTAAAATTTTTCCTATTCCCTGTACAACGAAACAAATAGAATGCTTCTTATGACTCCTAAGTTACTGGAAATTTATTTAAGGTTTAAGATGATTTAACAAAATCATTAACCGAGTGCCTCAAAAAGGGACGTAAAATTGATCTCAACGAAAGATACGTAAAAACCTTCGAGATTTGCAAAGATATTTTGACTAACGACGCTATTCTTCAATACCCTGACTTTACTAAACCATTCGTATTGACAACTGATGCCAGTAACTACGCCATAGGTGCCATTCTTTGCCAAGGCAATATAGGTAGCGATGAACCCATATGTTATGCGAGTAGAACGCTAACAATTTCTGAGATAAATTATTCTACAATCGAAAAGGAATTACTTGCTTACGTTTGGGCCACCAAATATTTTCGACCTTACCTTTTTGGCCATAGCTTCACCATCGTAACCGATCATAAACCCCTAATCTGGCTTACGAATCTAAATGAACCTAACTCCAAGCTCATCAAATGGCGTCTAAAGTTCCAGGAATATGACTACAAGATAGTCTATAAAAAGGGAACACAAAATACAAACGCTGATGCACTATCACGAATCCAAATTAACAACAGCAACAATGTCGAACCAAACATAAATGACTGTAGACCAAATTTATCAACAGATGGAGCAAGTAGTCAAGAAAACGTGATTCCAACATCAAAAAGACCAAACAACGAATTTAATTTACAATTAATCTTGGAAAACTCAAACATAGGTCCCCAAACGACACTTCTAGTACCTTTCAAAAACAAACAAAGACGCATAATTCGCATACTATCTCCATCAAAAGAAAAAATTATCGAAATTTTCAAACAACACCTTCATCCCAATAAACAAATGGAAATCCTCTCTGACGACGAAATATTCAAACTTGTCCAAAACGTGTATTTTCAATATTTCGCTGGTTGCAATACTTTTAAATTGATACGTTGCACCGAAATATTAAATGACATAACCGGTGAAGCCGATCAAGACAAACTAATAAATGACTATCATAAGAATAATAATCACGGTGGTATCAATGAGACATTGTTGCACCTCAAACGAGAAAACTATTTCCCTTACATGAAACAAAAAATTACTAAAATAATAAATGATTGCGAAACTTGCCAACTATTAAAATACGATAGAAACCCACCAAAACGCGTATTCGAAATTCCAGAGACACCTTGTAAACCATTGGATATAATACACATTGATATATATAGTATCAATAATAGACAAATTCTCACAATAATAGATAAATTCTCAAAATTTGCTGCTGCTTATACCATACCCACATGAAGTAGTCTAACAATAATTAAATCCCTCAAGAATTTCATAAGTCTTCACGGAATACCCAAAAAATTAATTTCAGATCAAGGTACTGAATTAACATCATCAATATTTAATGACTTTTGTAAACAATATAATATCCTTCACCATATTACATTTTTCCAACAAAGTAACAGTAACGCCCCTGTAGAACGAATGCACTCCACTGTAACCGAAATATATCGCATATTGAGGGAAAAACAAAAAGAAACCGATCATAAAGATATTCTTAATGAAGTCGTTATAACTTGCAACAATTCAATATACTCAGCTACAAAATTAGCACCCTTCGAGCTATTTTACGGTAGAACAAACACTATTATCTACGAAAATTAAATGAATTTCAAGAAACCCTATATCCTTCAATTAAAGCTCACTTAGAAGAAAACACAACAAAAAATATTGTTGGAGGAGTTGAAGAATTTATTCAACTGGTTTGAGCAACAAACCATGTATTTTGTGGTGACAAAACTTCGAGGTCTGGCTCAAACACGGTATAAGGACTTAGGCAGTCTAAATTTGACATGGAGTGAGTGGAAGCAAAAGATTCAACAAGCATTTCCGGCTAAGAAAGAATTCCATGACTTAATTTCGGAAATGGTAAAGCGTAAACAAAATCCGGATGAGTCGCTTGTTGTATTTATATTACTGGAAATTATTATTGCAATGGTGGAAATTAAACCCACCTATTATCGAGTGCAACGATAAATATATGGGATTTGACAATTCTAGACCACTCGATGACAGCAAGAAAAATCAGCTTGTATGTTTTTTTAAGTGCAGCTAATTCTACTTCTGGATCCTCGTAACCATCCAACCTTTCGCGTTTCCCAATAAAGAACTTTGCAAAAAGAAATGAACCTTTTGTTACAAATAAGGATCAGAAAAAGTTCAGGAAAACCGATACTTATAATACAACATGTCTTAAATGCGGTCTTAGGGGTTATCTTGCCTGTAAATGTCAGCGAAAAACTAGGTCCGACAGTTGTAACGTATGTCGAAGTTATTATCCCGATAATATTCATTGTCCTGACAAAAAAAAATAATAATGTACCGTGACTAGAAACTTCTGTCACAGATATTCTTAATCAGAAATGTTATAATAACCATTTGTGGAAATTTAATAAAAGTAAATAAAAGTAATTGATTTTGGAAGCTGGGTACTTTGATTTTGGAAGCTGGTACGAGAAAATTAGAGATAACAATAGACTTCGAAAATACAATAACTTTGCTATGATATGGCATTGGCCACACTGTTAGCATGGAATCTTCGGTAGTTGAAGAAGTTTTGGATGAAGTAGATGCGCAAATAACAGCTGCTGCGGTGCAGGATTGTGACCAGGATGTTCCTGTTATCATTGAGAGTAATTTTACGGAGCTTTCTCACATAAAAGTTGCGAAAAATAATACAGAGCTAAATTTAAAAAAAAAAAAAAAACGGAAGTCAATTCGAAAAAATGCGAGCGTTATAATGGAAAAGTGATAGTAACATCTTCTGAAGCATTTAATATTCCTTGCGAAACCATCAAACTCTCAAAAGTCACAGCGAACAGTTTTAACGGCGATTTGTATTTAGAGGCCAGCGTTCGTTCACAGGAAGGACGAGAACCATGCAGCCTCAAATGTTGGTCGATGTGGATGAAACATAACGTACGATTATCCCAATGATTAATATTTCTTGCCAGGAAATCTATATATAAATAGGCGACACGTTTTTTTGTTATCCCTTTTACAGGAAACCAGGTGGACTTACCAGGATAAAAATTATACCATTCGAAAGATTGGGTGTTCCTCTATGTGCATCACCTAATTTTTTTTCTTAAATTTAATTATAAATTAGTTTAATTTTAAATTGAAATTAAAAAATTCATTGGGATAGTATGCGTGAATTGAGCACACGCATAGCGTAGATGATGCTCTTGGGAAGAATGTATTAGTGTGGTTGTTTTGCTTTTTGCCTGGAAATATGCAACCATATGTGTATTTTTGGTTTGTGTCCCCGATATATGACAAGTACTAAATTAGTCGAAAATCAAACCAAATGGATCAATCTTCTACTGGTGACACAAACCAAAAGAATTAACTTATAATTGCATTCTCTACCACAGACAATAACTATCCAGATGTCGCGATTCCATAGATGGCTTCGTACCCAATGGTGTTTCATTGTTATTATGGAAAAGGGTCATCGCAATAAGGGGAAAGGGGGCTGAAAGAAATTTTCGCGGAGCAAATAGATTTTTGGATTTTCTGAAATTTTCAACAAAAATCATGTGTATGTGTACAACTGGTGAGTAAAATTTACTCACGTACACAAAAATACACTCAAAAATTTCTGTTTTTGGTACAGAAAATGGAAATTTTTGTGTGTATTAGTGTTTTTGGTAAATTTGATAAGAAAATATGCAAATTTTATATCAAAAACCGTTGGAAATTGAAAATTTTATGGATATTTCCAGAAAAAGCGAGATTTACTTCCACGAATACTTTCGGAAAACGCGGAAAAATCAGAATTTTATCATATTCCCTAACTTTTCTATAGACATACCTTTAAAAACATAATTTAGAGAAATATGATACATAGCAAAAAGATAGGAAATGATAAAATAATGGGATTCAAGCATACATATGAGCCCCCTAGGAAGCTTAGTTTCGCTACGAGAAAAAACAGTTGAAAATTCAAAATTTGAATTTTGTATGCAGACACCTTTAAAAACTAACGATAGAGGAATATGATGTATGAAAGAAAGTTAGGAAATGTCAAAATAGTGGGAGACAGTCATACATATAAGACCTCTAGGAAGCTTAGTTTAGCCACTGCAACTAAAAAACTGTTAGAAATTCAAAATCTAAACTTTATCATATTTCCAAACTTTTGTTTGCATATTTTTAAAAACTTAATTTAGAGCAAAATAATGTATGAGAAAAGGTTATAATATAAAAAAATAATGGGGATCGATCATATATATGAACCTCCAAGGATGCATCGTTTAACCGCTACGAGCAAAAAACCATTCAAAATTTGAATTTTGTATGGACACACCTTTAAAAACTCACGGTAGAGGAAAAAGATTTATGGAAGAAATGTAGAAAATGTCAAAATAGAGGGGGCCGGTGATACTTAGGAGCCCTCTAAGAAGCTTAGTTTAGCCATTACAAGCAAAAAACTGTAAAAAGTTCAAAATCTGAATTTTATTATATTCCTTAGTTTTTGCATACAATTTTGAAAGCTGAATCTAGCGAAAAAAGATGTATGAGACAATGATAGTAAATGACCACATAGCGGGGGTCGGTCATACATATGAGACCGCTAGGATCCATAGTTAAGACTGTTGTGAGACG